>CM054155.1:800416-822916 GCA_028751875.1 Rapana venosa | reverse complement strand
GATGATGATCAACATGTGCTACAGACACTGATGATGATCAACAACATGTGCTACAGACACTGATGATCAAACATGTGCTACAGTCACTGATGATGATCAACATGTGCTACAGACACTGATGATGATCAACAACATGTGCTACAGACACTGATGATGATCAACAACATGTGCTACAGACACTGATGATGAACAACATGTGCTACAGACACTGATGATGAACAACATGTGCTACAGACACTGATGATGAACAACATGTGCTACAGACACTGATGATGAACAACATGTGCTACAGACACTGATGATGAACAACATGTGCTACAGACACTGATGATGAACAACATGTGCTACAGACACTGATGAGGAGGATCAACAACCTGTGCTACAGACACTGATGAGGAGGATCAACAACATGTGCTACAGACACTGATGATGATCAACAACATGTGCTACAGGCACTGATGATGGTCAACACATGTGCTACAGACACTGTTGATCAACAACACGTGCTACAGACACTGATGATGATCAACATGTGCTACAGACACTGATGATGATCAACAACATGTGCTACAGAAACTGATGATGATCAACATGTGCTACAGACACTGTTGACTATCAACATGTTCTAAAGACACTGAACAGACACTGATGAGGATCAACAACATGTGCTACAGACACTGATGATGATCAACAACATGTGCTACAGACACTGATGATGATCAACAACATGTGCTACAGACACTGATGAGGATCAACAACATGTGCTACAGACACTGATGATGATCAACAACATGTGCTACAGACACTCATGGTGATCAACAACATGTGGTACAGACACTCATGATGATCAACAACATGTGCTAAAGACACTAATGATGATCAACAACATATGCTACAGACACTGATGATGATCAACAACATGTGCTACAGACACTGATGAGGATCAACAACATGTGCTACAGACACTGATGAGGATCAACAACATGTGCTACAGACACTCATGATGATCAACATGTGCTACAGACTGATGAAGATCAACAACATGTGCTACAGACACTGATGAGGATCAACAACATGTGCTAGAGACACTATTGAGGATCAACAACATGTGCTACAGACACTGATGAGGATCAACAACATGTGCTACATACACTGATGAGGATCAACAACATGTGCTACAGACACTCATGATGATCAACAACAGTCTACGACACGAGAGATCAAACATGTGCTACAGACACTGATGATGGTCAACAACATGTGCTACAGACACTGATGATGATCACCAACATGTACTACAGACACCGATGATCAACAACATGTGCTACAGACACTGATGATGATCAACATGTGCTACTGACTGTTGAGGATCAACAATATGTGCTACAGACACTGATGAGGATCAACAACATGTCCCAGAGACACTGATGAGGATCAACAACATGTGCTACGGACACTGATGATGAGGATCAACATGTGCTACAGACACTGATGAGGAGGATCAACAACATGTGCTACAGACACTGATGAGGAGGATCAACAACATGTGCTACAGACACTGATGATGATCAACAACATGTGCTACAGACACTGATGAGGATCAACAACATGTGCTACAGACAATGTTGATAAACAACAACATGTGCTGCAGACACTGATGAGGAGGATCAACAACATGTGCTACAGACACTGATGAGGATCAACAGCATTCGACATGGTGTCTAACAGGCACAGAACTGATGATCAACAACATGTGCTACAGACACTGATGAGGATCAACAACATGTGCTACAGACAATGATGATGATCAACAACATGTGCTACAGACACTGATGATGATCAACAACATGTGCTACAGACACTGATGAGGATCAACACATGTGCTACAGACACTGATGATGATCAACAACATGTGCTACAGACACTGATGATGATCAACAACATGTGCTACAGACACTGATGAGATCAACAACATGTGCTACAGACACTGATGATGATCAACAACATGTGCTACAGACACTGATGAGTGATCACACATGTGCTACAGCACGATGATGGATCAACAACATGTGCTACAGACACTGATGATGATAAATCACAACCAACATGTGCTACAGACACTGATGATGATCAACAACATGTGCTACAGACACTGATGATGATCAACAACATGTGCTACAGACACTGATGAGGATCAACAACATGTGCTACAGACACTGATGATGATCAACAACATGTGCTACAGACACTGATGATGATCAACAACATGTGCTACAGACACTGATGATGATCAACAACATGTGCTACAGACACTGTGTAGATGATCAAACATGTGCTACGACACGATGGATCACACATGCTACGACATGATGATGATCAACCATGTGCACACATGATGATCTACAGCACAGCATGATGGATCAACAACATGTGCTACAGACACTGATGAGGATCAACAACATGTGCTACAGACACTGATGATGATCAACAACATGTGCTACAGACACTGATGATGATCAACAACATGTGCTACAGACACTGATGATGATCAACAACATGTGCTACAGACACTGATGATGATCAACAACATGTGCTACAGACACTGATGATGATCAAAACATGTGCTACAGACACTGATGATGATCAACAACATGTGCTACAAACACTGATGAGGATCAACAATATGTGCTACAGACACTGATGATGATCAACAACATGTGCTACAGACACTGATGATGATCAACAACATGTGCTACAGACACTGATGAGGATCAACAACATGTGCTACAGACACTGATGATGATCAACAACATGTGCTACAGACACTGATGATGATCAACAACATGTGCTACAGACACTGATATGATCAACATGTGCTACAGACACTGATGAGGATCAACAATATGTGCTACAGACACTGATGATGATCAACAACATGTGCTACAGACACTGATGATGATCAACAACATGTGCTACAGACACTGATGAGGATCAACAACATGTGCTACAGACACTGATGAGGATCAACAACATGTGCTACAGACACTGATGAGGATCAACATGTGCTACAGACTGATAAAGATCAAGAACATGTGCTACAGACACTGATGAGGATCAACAACATGTGCTACAGACACTAATGAGGATCAACAACATGTGCTACAGACACTGATGATGATCAACAACATGTGCTACAGACACTGATGAGATCACAACATGTGCTACAGACACTGATGAGGATCACAACATGTGCTACAGACACGATGCAATGAGTGATCAACAACATGTGCTACAGACACTGATGATGATCAAAACATGTGCTACAGACACTGATGATGATCAACAACATGTGCTACAGGACACTGATGATGAGGATCAACAACATGTGCTACAGACACTGATAGAGATCAACATGTGCTACAGACACTGATATGTGATCAACAACATGTGCTACAGACACTGATGAGGATCAACAACATGTGCTACAGACACTGATGAGGATCAACAACATGTGCTACAGACACTGATGATGATCAATAACATGTGCTACAGACACTGATGATGATGATCAATAACATGTGCTACAGACACTGATGAGGATCAACAACATGTGCTACAGACCCTGATGATGAGGATCAACATGTGCTACAGACAATGATGATGATCAACAACATGCGCTACAGACACTGATGATGATCAACAACATGTGCTACAAACACTGATGAGGATCAACAATATATGCTACAGACACTGATGATGATCAACATGTGATACAGACACTAATGATGATCAGCATCATGTGCTACAGACACTGATGAGGATCAACAACATGTGCTACAGACACTGATGATGATCAACAACATGTGCTACAGACACTGATGAGGATCAACAACATGTGCTACAGACACTGATGATGATCAACAACATGTGCTACAGACACTGAATGAGGATCAACAACTGTGTACACACGTGAGGGTCACAACATGGCTACAGACCTGATGAGTCAACATGTGCTACAGACACTGATGAGATCAACAATGTCTACAGACCTGATGATAACACATGTGCTACAGACACTGATGAGGATCAACAACATGTGCTACAGACACTGATGAGGATCAACAACATGTGCTACAGACACTGATGATGATCAACAACATGTGCTACAGACACTGATGATGATCAACAACATGTGCTACAGACACTGATGATGATCAACAAATGTGCTACAGACACTGATGAGGATCAACAACATGTGCTACAGACACTGATGATGATCAACAACATGTGCTACAGACACTGATGATGATCAACAACATGTGCTACAGACACTGATGATGATCAACAACATGTGCTACAGACACTGATGAGATCCAACATGTGCTACAGACACTGATGAGGATCAACAACATGTGCTACAGACACTGATGATGATCAACAAAACATGATGTAAACATGACACGACTGAATGATCAACAAATGATGCTACAGACACTGATGAGGATCAACAACATGTGCTACAGACACTGATGATGATCAACAACATGTGCTACGACACTGATGAGTGATCACAACATGTGCTACAGACACTGATGATGATCAACAATGTGCTACAGACACTGATGAGAGTCAACAACATGTGCTACAGACACTGATGAGGATCAACAACATGTGCTACAGACACTGATGATGATCAACAAATGCTGACATACGACCACTGAGCCATGATCAACAACATGTGCTACAGACACATTGATGATCAACAACATGTGCTACAGATAACACTGATAGACTATCACAACATGTGCTAAAACTGATAGACAACCATGTGCTCACCTGAGATGTCAAACATGTGCTACAGACACTGATGATCAACAACATGTGCTACAGACACTGATGAGGGATCAACACATGTGCTACAGACACTCGATGATGATGCAACAAACCATAGTGCTACAGACACTGATGATGTCAACCAACATGTGGCTACAGACACTGCATGATGATCAACAACATGTGCTCAGACACTGATGATGGATCAACAACATGTGCTACTGCACTGATGAGGAAAACGATGGCTGTACAGCACGATACTGCAAGAAACAACTATGTAAGACTCAGACACGAGGCATGAGCCTGAATGACAACACTTGTGCCTGACTTTGAGACGATGTGAGGAGCAACAACATGCCACATGGACACTGCATATGATCACACATTGCTACAGACACTAGTCATGCTCGAACATGTTGCTGACAGAACATCCATGATGCACACCTGAGGACTGTTTCTCCTTACGGACGTTTGAATGATTCTCATGTGCTAGCAGCATGTGATCTGTAACAACATCTGTTGTTCTGACAGGCACTGAGGGCAAAACAGGCCCACAGACCTTACTACTTCAGAGCTGATTGCACACGACACTTAAGCTTCTGTTGCCTGATGTGGTGACACATTGGACATGATGCTATCAGACATATTGTCACAAAGTGCTACACACTGCTAAGTCACAACATGGCAAACACTGCATGGGTCTATTCCTGTACTTTTGAGTGTCTGGCACTGATATGTTTATCATAGACCATCAGACAATAAACAAATGCCTCTGATTCGGTGCCAGTGCTCTGTCCATGGTGACTCAGATTCGTTTCCCATACACTTCTGTGCGTGATTTAGTCAACCTGAGTTGAGGTTCACGGGGACGTCGTTGAGGACGTGTAGTGGTATGCACATGGCGGGTAACTCACTCATGCTCTGACTGCAGTAATACTGTCTTATAGGGGCTAGTAGGTGGTCCTGCTATGTTAGACAGCACCTGAACACGCCAAGTGACCAGCAGCAGTGCAGGGCCCTCTGGACTGGGCCCTACGGTGACTGATTTGATAGGCTCCTGTGACTCCGAGCCTGTGGATGCGACATAACAAATCTGGGTGTGGCTGTGGCTGTGGCAGAGAGACTGGGATGAGCGGCGTGGAAACAGCAGAACGGGGACGTCACAGAAGATGAGGCAGCAAAAAGAAAAGCGACTTCTAACCTCGAAGTGTGCGGAGCAAGTATGAAATAAGCAATATCTACTTCACATCTGACCACCATCATTCTGCAGCCCTGTAACCAACACACTGTATTCCCTCTGTCCCACCTAAAACATTCTGACAACTATGATTTCTATTGCATATCCTAAATTGACTAAATTTCCTATATCCCTTCATTAGATCCCAACGAATACTGCGCAATGCATTGTTTCAATCCATTTCATTCCCTAAACTCCTTTTCAAATCTTCTGACAGTCAGATAATATAGCATCTGTTATACCTTACCGTCTCTTCAGGACAAACTATTCCACCTATTCTTTATTCAAAACAGCGCCTAATCTGATCTCAAACCATCTTGTCAACCCAGCAGTTCTTCAAGCATTTCTGCACTTCACCTTAAAGACTCCTTTTGGTTTCTATCTTACTGAGAAAGGACGAAGATTAGACCCTCTGTTTCTAGCATAGAGTGCAAGTGATGAAAACAGTTTGTCTACCGACAGCAGAAAGTACAGTTTCCGACCCCAAGCAGCTGATTATGACACTGTTCATACTGAGTTTAATCCTCAATACCTCATGACACTTGAGCTAAGCACTCAAACGATAACGAAAATGGATTCAATGATATTGTTAATTCCAACATAGACTGAAAATGGACAGATAACGTGAGACTACTTACGAAAGAAACTAGGATTTTGCCTTGAAATCTTTTGTGATTCCTGTTGCTTTCTTTGCAACATGTTTGACACTTTTATGATTCACTTTTCTTCCTTGCATGGTGACTACAAAGCACTCTGAAAAGTTTCATAAAACCGATAGTAACAAATATAAACTAAATATAATAATTCAAACAATTCACAATCAGAAAGCAGTAAGATGATACTGATTCATGCCACTGATGCCACATTGTACAATTTGATTTACTTTCATGCATGTTTGGCGGTGATTCATATGAATAAGCAAATGCAAACACAAGGACACAGAAAAATATCAAATATGTTCATGATATTTATGTTAGGAACGCAGTCTTCTTCACGTCCCCCCCCCCAAAAAAAAAAAAACCCACCACCAGCAACAACAACAGTAAATGAGAAAAAAAAGTGGTGTCATTACATTGCACAGACCATGTACAAAGCATAATATACAGAGTGTGCACAAAACCAGAATAGGGTGCACAGACCATGCAGTGAGTGCAATGAAAAGAGCAACAAATTACTGCAGTGCAAAGAGAATGAAGATAGTACGATGCAAGGAGAATGAAGATAGTACGATGCAAGGAGAATGAAGATAGTGCAATGCAAGGAGAATGAAGATAGTACGATGCAAGGAGAATGAAGATAGTGCGATGCAAGGAGAATGAAGATAGTACGATGCAAGGAGAATGAAGATAGTAAAGGAGAATGAAGATAGTGCGATGCAAAGAGAATGAAGATAGTGCAATGCAAAGAGCATATGGAGATAGTGCAATGCAAGGAGAATGATGATAGTACAGTGCAAATAGCGTATGGAGATAGTGCAATGTAAAGAGAATTAAGACAGTGCAATGCAAATAGAATGAAGATAGAGAATGAAGATAGTGCAGTGCAAGGAGAATGAAGATAGTGCAGTGCAAAGAGAATGAAGACAGTGCAATGCAAAGGGAATGAATACAGTGCAATGCTCAGAGAATGAAGATACTGCAATGCAAAGAGAATGAGATAGTGCAATGCAAGGAGCATATGCAGATAGTGCAATGCACAGAGAATGAATACAGTGCAGTGCAAAGAGCATGGAGCTAGTGCAATGCAAAGAGCATGAAGATTGTGCAATGCAAAGAGCATGAAGGTTGTGCAATGCAAAGAGCATGAAGATACTGCAACGCAAAGAGCATGAAGATACTGCAACGCAAAGAGCATGAAGATACTGCAACGCAAAGAGCATGAAGATACTGCAACGCAAAGAGCATGAAGATACTGCAACGCAAAGAGCATGAAGGTGGTGCAACGCAAAGAGAATGAAGGTGGTGCAATGCAAAGAGAATGAAGGTGGTGCAATGCAAAGAGAATGAAGGTGGTGCAATGCAAAGAGCATGAAGATAGTGCAATGCAAAGAGCATGAAGATACTGCAATGCAAAGAGCATGAAGGTGGTGCAATGCTAAGAGAATGAAGGTGGTGCAATGCACAGAGAATGCACATAGTACAATGCAAAGAGCATGAAGATAGTGCAATGCAAAGAGCATGAAGGTGGTGCAATGCAAAGAGAATGAAGGTGGTGCAATGCAAAGAGAATGCAGATAGTGCAATGCAAAGAGCATGAAGATGGCGCAATGGAAAGAGCATGAAGATGGTGCAATGCAAAGAGCATTAAGATAGTGCAATGCAAAAAGCATGAAGATACTGCAATACAAAGAGCACGAAGTTACTTCAATGCAAAGAGAATGAAGTTACTGCAATGCAAGGGCATGAAGATAGTGCAATACAAAGAGCATGGGGATAGTGCAATGCACAGAGAAGGAAGATAGTGTGGTGCACAGAGCAAGGAGACAGTGCGATGCGCAGATCAAGCAGCTACTGCATTGCAAAGACTCTACATAATGTTTAATGCACAGCCCATGCATAGAATGCAATGCACAGACAAGGCAGAGAGCCAAAGCAGACAGCACGGAATGCATTGCACAGGCAATCCAGAATGCGTCATGCACACAGCACACGCACACACGCACACACACACACACACACACACACACACACACACACGCGCGCGCGCGCACACAGACCACGCATACAGCATGCAGGAAGAAAGCAGCAAGGGCGCAGGGTACAGACCGAAGAGCGGGGGCTGCTTGTTGTGACACATGTTGGTCAGGGTCTGGTTGAAGAGAGAGCCCAGCTTGTCCCCCAGGATCACCAGAAACAACTCCTTGTCCTTCTGGCTCACCAGCCGGTCTGAGAACACCCTGCACGTACAGCCACACCCCACCACCCCCACGTGTCAGCCCCTCCCTTAGGGACGTGTGACTTGTTCCTGCATTCCTTCAGCAGTCACTGGGGCGCTGTGCTGAGTTTGTCAGGCAGGGTGTTGGTTGAGTTGTGGACCCTGGCAGAGCCCTTGCATCTCTCGCTAGCATCTCAAGGTGCATGCTGATCATGTTCCTGTCCTCCAAGCCAAAGCTTAGCGCTGGCTTATTCTTCTATCAAAGGTAGAGAGGGGAGAACACCCCCCCCCCTCCCTCCCCGGGGTTATCGAGTCAGCACGATAGTCTGCCTGTGTTCGCACACTACTCTTTGGTTTATGTCTCACTGGAAGGATTTCAGTGGAGCGCAGTGGAGTTAGTACAAATGCTGCCTTCAGAGGAAAATTCCCCTCAAACAGTCACCTCAGCCCAAATTTAAACCTGCACTCTCAGGGTTGTCAGATCACAAGTTTGACGCCTTAAATCAAGATGCTATCCAGTCTCCTTAATAATAAGTAGTATAATTCTATCGTTGACAACATGGTCAATGATCAATGATTACCCAACGGTCAGCACACGGCCAAAGAGCCACGATAACAGACCCTAACTTCTACAGACAGCAAGGTGAAAACCCCCTGCTGGCCACAGCAGCTGGTCACTCCCTGGCTAGACCCCAGGCTGGCGTGTTATGGTGAGGCATCATGACCGATAAGCATTTTCGATAGGCGAGCGTTCCGAAACTAGAGAGTTTCATGCAATGCAGCTGAAGCATTCTGCATGGGCAACATTGTCAACCTAGAAAGCCTCCATGGCAAGCAGAGTAAAGCAATTGGGTTTCGAGGGTAAAGCAGAGAGAAGCTATTAAATTTCAGGCGTAAGCAAAGGTCAGCTCTAAGTTTCAGAGGTGAGCAGAGTAAAGTACAAGACTTCAGGGGTAAGCAAAGTTAAACTGTAAAAGGAGTTTTAAAAAAAGTAAAACTATTAGGTTTCACGGGAAAGAAATGTAAAACTAAAAAGCTTCAGGGGTAAGCACAGTAAAGCAATAATGTTTAGGGTAAGCACAGTAAAGCTATAATGTTCAGGGGTAGGCAGAGTAAAGCTATAATGTTCAGGGGTAAGCACAGTAAAGCTATAATGTTCAGAGGTAGGCAGAGTAAAGCTATAATGTTCAGGGTAAGCACAGTAAAGCTATAATGTTCAGGGGTAAGCACAGTAAAGCTATAATGTTCAGAGGTAGGCAGAGTAAAGCTATAATGTTCAGGGTAAGCACAGTAAAGCTATAATGTTCAGGGTAAGCACAGTAAAGCTATAATGTTTAGGGGTAAGCACAGTGAAGCTATAATGTTCAGGGTAAGCAGAGTAAAGCTATAATGTTCAGGGTAAGCACAGTAAAGCTATAATGTTTAGGGGTAAGCACAGTAAAGCTATAATGTTCAGTGGTAAGCACAGTAAAGCTATAATGTTCAGGGGTAAGCACAGTAAAGCTATAATGTTCAGGGGTAGGCAGAGTAAAGCTATAATGTTCAGGGGTAAGCACAGTAAAGCTATAATGTTCAGGGGTAAGCATAGTAAAGCTATAATGTTCAGGGGTAAGCACAGTAAAGCTCGCCTATCGAAAATGCTTTATCGGTTATGATGCCTCACTGGCACTCCTCTCTTTTTCTTCCATCCCACAAGCGAAAGCGAAATCACAATTCTGAAAGAAATGACGATTAAATCATGCGATCTTGATCCCATACCTCTTCCTGTCTTCTCACAATGCCTTCCACAACTTGTACCCTCTGTCACCAAAATGGTAAACTCATCTCTTCTGTCAGGAAATTTTCCATCAGCTCTTAAACCGCAATAGTCACACCTCTACTAAAAAAGCATGACCTTGATCCCAACATTTTAAAGAATTACAGACCTTTCTCTAACTTACCTTCATATCCAAAATACTTGAAAAAGTTGTTCTAAAACAACTCAACAACCACCTTCATTCCATAATCTCCTTCCTCCTTTTCAATCTGCCTATCGCGCCAACCACAGCACCAAAACCACCCTAGTCCACACTTAAGATACACTTCTACTCGCTGCTGATGCAGGGAAAATCTTCCTTCTCACTCTTCTCGACCTATCTGCTGCCTTTGACACTATAGATCACTCAACTCTTCTTCCTTGCCTCCAGAATATGTTTGGTATTAACGGCACTGCCCTCACCTGGTTTAGTTCATACCTCACAAACCGATACAGAAAGTTAGCAAAATTCAATCAAAACCTGTCAAACTGGAATGTGGAGTCCCACAGGGATCATTTTCTGGTCCTGTTCTCTTCACTCTCTACACTGCTCCACTCTCACACATAATAAACCACCATCATATTGATCATCATTTCTATGCCGATTACACTCAGCTTCAATGTAGCAATACCCTTGAAAATCTGCCTTCCCTCCTGACAAATATGTCCCACTGCCTTCTAGACATTAAAAACTGGATGACTCAAAATAAGTTACTGCTAAATGCCGATAAAACGGAAGCCCTGCTCATGGGGACCAAATATAAACTTTCCTCCATCACAACGACTTAAGTGGAATTCAGCAATACGTCGGTTCCTCTGTCCAGCTCTGTGAAATATCTAGGTGTGGTTCTTGACAACACACTCTCTATGAAAAAATTCATCACCCAGACCTGCCAGTCTTGCTACTATCAATTACGGCGTATAAGTGCAATTCGAAAGTATCTGTCTACTGAAGCAACATCCAAACTTGTCACATCTCTCATTCTTTCTCGACTGGACTACTGTAATTCTCTCTTGGCTGGTTTGCCGGCATCATCTATCCACTCCCTTCAACGCATACAAAACTCTGCAGCTTGACTGGTCCTTAGAAAGAAAAAATCTGAACACATCACTCCTCTTTCGCGATCTCTTCACTGGCTGCCTGTCTCACAAAGAATAAAGTATAAGATTAATACCCTTTGTTTCAAATGTCTCCACAAATCAGCACCCTCTAATCTCTGTAACTGTCTTCACCTGTACACTCCGTCCCGTCCCTTCGTTCAGCTGTAGATACGTTGTGCTTTCCAACACCCAGATTTAAACAAACCACTGTTGGCCGTCGCTTTTTCTCTGTTTCCGGTCCCTCCACATGGAACGACCTCCCTCTTCCACTTCGCCAAAATCCTTCATTTGATTCTTTCAAATCTAGCCTCAAAACGCACTTATACTCTACTTGAGATCTTCCCCTGTTGTCTGTTCCTACTTGTCAATAGCTGCCTTCACCTCCACCACCCCCACCTAAGTGTGTTGTGTATATAAATTTGATATTTGTTTATCTTGATATTTGTGGATGGTTGCATGCGTGTGAATGATTTGAATGCAAGCGCTTTGATTTGTTTACTTTACAAGATTCAGCGCTATATAAATTCCATACATTATTATAATGTTCAGGGTAAGCACAGTAAAGCTATAATGTTCAGGGGTAGGCAGAGTAAGGTATAATGTTCAGGGGTAAGCACAGTAAAGCTATAATGTTCAGGGGTAAGCACAGTAAAGCTATAATGTTCAGGGTAAGCACAGTAAAGCTATAATGTTCAGGGTAAGCACAGTAAAGCTATAATGTTCAGGGGTAAGTACAGTAAAGCTATAATGTTCAGGGGTAAGCACAGTAAAGCTATAATGTTCAGGGGTAAGTACAGTAAAGCTATAATGTTCAGGGTAAGCACAGTAAAGCTATAATGTTCAGGGGTAGGTAGAGTAAATAGATAAAGTTTCTATTCACAACCACACTGAACTTCCTTCTATATTTTCTGCATTCTTCTCTGACAAAGTCTGCAACATTCGCTCCAGTTTGTATCAGACTCCTTTCCAGCCTGCAACTTCTGATCCCCAATTCTCTGGCACTCCTCTCCTCAAAAAGCTTGACCTTGACCCCAACATTCTGAAGAACTATAGACATGTTTCCAACCTACCTTTGATCTCTAAAGTCCTTGAAAAAGTAGTTATAAAACAGCTCAACCACCACATTCTCTCCAACAGTCTCCTTCCTGCATTTCAGTCTGCCTATCGCATCAACCACAGCACTGAAAATACTCTTGTACACACCTTAAATACACACCTACTCGCTTCTGACTCGGGGAAAATCTCCCTCCTCACTCTACTCGACTTATCTGCAGCCTTCAATACTATTGACCACTCTACTCTCCCGTCTTCAAAAAAACTTAAGTGCTACTGGTACAGCCCTTACCTGGTTTAGTTCATACCTGACTGATCGATTCCAGACAGTCGCAGTAAATAAGATTCAATTAATACCTGCCAAACTGGATGTGGAGTTCCGCAGGGATCTGTTCTGGGCCGTTCTTATCACTCTCTACACTGCTCCACTGTCACATATAACTAACCGTCATCAGATCAACCATCATTTTTATGCAGATGACTCTCAGATTCTAAGTGCTCAGTGACACTCCTGAAAATCTGCCTTCTCTCTTGACAAATATGGCCCACTGCTTTCAAGATATCCAAAATTGGATGATCCAGAACAAGTTACAAACGGAAACCATGCTCGTAGGGACCAAACACAAACTCTCTTCCATACAACAGCTTCAATAGAATTTGGCAATGCATCCACTACTGTGAAGTATCTAGGGTCATTATTGACAACACACTCTCTATACAAAAATTCATCACCCAGACCTGCCAGTCATGCTACTATCAATTACGGCGTATTAGTGCAATTCAAAAGTACCTGTCCAGACCCAACAGCCAAACTCGTGGCATCTCTCATTCTTTTACGTCTGGACTATTGTAATGCTCTTTTGGCTGGTCTGCCAGCATCATCAGTCCACTCCCTTCAACGTATTCTGAGCACATTACCCCTCTCTTGCGATCTCTCCACTGGCTGCCTGTGCCACAGAGAGTAAATTATAAGATCAGTACCCTCTGTTACGAATGTCTCCACAAAACTGCACCCTCCTACCTCTGTGAATGTCTTCACCTGTACACTCCTTCTCGTCCCCTCCGCTCTACTGCAGATACCTTGTCCTTACGAATACCTAGATTCAACCAATCCACAGTCGGCCGTCGCTCTTTCTCTATTTCGGGTCCATCGATCTGGAATGACCCTCCCCTCTCCCCCTCTCTCTCTTCGCCAGAAGCCTTCTTATGACACTTTTAAATCCAGTCTCAAGACTTATTTATTCCAAACCTAAGATTTTCCTCTCCTGCTTCATCTCATAGCTTTTCCCTGCCTTCAACAACCGAGATTCTATCGCCCTGTCAGGGTGTGTGGCCTGTAGGGGTGTGTGTGTGTGTGTGTGTGTGTGTGTGTGTGTGTGCGTGCGTGCGTGCGTGCGTGCGTGCGCGCGCGCGGCGTGCGTGCGTGCGTGCGTGCGTGGTGCGTGCGTGCATTGACTTGTGGACTATAAATGTTCTGTTGTATGACTGTAAGATGATTGGTGCAACCTTTGATTTGTTACTGAAGATATAGCGCTATATAAATCATTTAAAATTATTATCATCATTAGCATTATTTTATTTTTTTTTATTAGATGTGAGCAGCTAAAAAGTCAAAGTATCAGGTAGTAAGCATATAAGCTGTAAATTTCAATTTAACCAGTGTAAGCTATAAGTTTAACGTATGAAGTAATAGCTCAAGCTTCAGAAGTGAGCAGATAAAGCTAAAGTTTCAGAGTACATGTCAAGCTATCGAGTTCGGGGTAAGCAGAGTCAAGCGTAAAGCTTGTGATGTGCAGATAAAGCTATAAGTTTTTCAGGGGTAAGCAGAGTCAAGCGATAAAGCTTGGTGGGTGTGCAGAATAAAGCTTTATGTTTTTCAGGGGTAAGCAGAGTCAAGCGATAAAGCTTGATGGGTGTGCAGAATAAAGCTTTATGTTTTTCAGGGGTAAGCAGTCAAGCGATAAAGCTTGATGGGTGTGCAGAATAAAGCTTTATGTTTTTCAGGGGTAAGCAGAGTCAAGCAGACAAGTGTAAGGGGTGTTCCGAGTACAGCTAGGCAACTCCAAGAGTGAGCAGAGAAACTATTGCACAGCTTCAGGGCAAGCTGAACAAGGGACAATGCTCCACGAACAAGCAGCTGCTACAGCTGTGAAATGCGTGGGAAAGCCGAGTTCAGCTGTGAGGAGTCTCAACAGAAGCCAAAGCGTGTACCTGAAGCATTCGTGAGTCCACAGACGGGTGAGGGCCTCTCTGGTGTCGTGTCGGTGCTTCTCCGCCCTCAGCAACCCTTGAAACACCTGTGAACACATACCATGAAACACCTGTGAACACATACCACGAAACACCTGTGAACACACACCATGTAACACCTGTGAACACATACCACGAAACACCTATGACAACACCATGAAACACTGTGAAAACATACCATAAACTATGAAACACATGGGAACACACACCCTGAAATATCAAACACCTGTGTACAAACACCATGAAATATGAAACACCTGTGGAAACATACCAAGAAACACCTGTGAACACACACCATGAAACACCTGTGAACACACACCATGAAACACCTGTGAACACATACCATGAAACACCTGTGAACACATACCATGAAATATGAAACACCTGTGAACACATACTATATGAAATATGAAACACCTGCGAACACATACCATGAAACACCTGTGAACACATACCATGAAATATGAAACAGCTGTTAACACATGCCATGAAATATGAAAGACCTGTGAACACATACCATGAAACACCTGTGAACACATACCATGAAACACCTGTGAACACATACCATGAAACATGAAACAGTTGTGGACACATACCATGAAACACCAAACACTTCTGAACACAAATCATAAATGAAACACTTTGAACACATAATCATAACACTGAAACACTACCATGAACACCGAATCATACCATGAAAACACTTTGAACACAGAATTCATACCATGAAAAAACTTTGAACACAACCCATGAAACACTTGAACACAACACATGAAACACTTCTGAACACATACCAGAAACATGAAACATTTGAAAGAACATACCATGAAACACAAAACTTCTGAACCAGAATCATACATGAAACACTTCTGAACACAGAATCATACCATGAAACACTTCTGAACACAGAATACATACCATGAAACACTTCTGAACACAGAATACATACCATGAAACACTTCTGAACACAGAATACATACCATGAAACACTTCTGAACACAGAATTCATACCATGAAACACTTCTGAACACAGAATTCATACCATGAAACACTTCTGAACACAGAATTCATACCATGAAACACTTCTGAACACAGATACATACCAGGAAACATGAAACACTTCTGAACACAGAATACATACCATGAAACACTTCTGAACACAGAATACATACCATGAAACACTTCTGAACACAGAATACATACCATGAAACACTTCTGAACACAGAATACATACCATGAAACACTTCTGAACACAGAATACATACCATGAAACACTTCTGAACACAGAATACATACCATGAAACACTTCTGAACACAGAATACATACCATGAAACACTTCTGAACACAGAATACATACCATGAACCATGAAACACTTCTGAACACAAATCATACCATGAAACACTTCTAAACACAGAAACATACCATGAAACACTTCTGAACACAGAATACATACCATGAAACACTTCTGAACACAGAGTACATACCATGAAAAACTTCTGAACACAAAATACATACCATGAAGCACAAAACACTTCTGAACGCTGAAAATCATACCATAAAACACTTCTGAACGCAGAATACATACCATGAAACACTTCTGAACGCAGAATACATACCATGAAACATGAAACCCTTCTGAACGCAGAATACATACCATGAAACCCTTCTGAACGCAGAATACATACCATGAAACACTTCTGAACGCAGAATACATACCATGAAACACTTCTGAACGCAGAATACATACCATGAAACCCTTCTGAACGCAGAATACATACCATGAAACACTTCTGAACGCAGAATACATACCATGAAACACTTCTGAACGCAGAATAAATACCATGAAACAGGTCTAAACACATACCATGAAACACCTGATTACACATATAAAGAAACGCCTGTGAACACATACTGTGACACACCTGATGATTACGCATACATTAGAAACACATGTAAACACATGATGCATGTACTGAAACAGCTATTGACATGGAGCAAGTACACTGCACATCACAGTCAAATCAATGGCTAGTTTGTGTGTGTGTGTGTGTGTGTGTGTGTGTGTGTGTGTGTGTGTGTGTGTGTGTGTGTGTGTGTGTGTGTGTGTGTGTGTGTGTGTGTGTGTACTGACCCTGGAGATGTCTCTGAGGTTGAAGAGGTAGTGGATCTTGGCTGGGGTGGGCAGGAACTTGCTGACAACGACATCATACATCTCAATGGTGGCCTGGGTCAGCACGTCAGCGATGGTCTTCACTTCTTCCTCAAATTCCACCAGTTTCTGACTGATCATACTGCCATAGATCCGCTTGATCTGTGACTCCTGCAGTGGAGTGACACACACTAACATCGTTACCGAACCCATCAATATCTCTTCACATAACAATCATGAGGCTGTAAGTTTGTCTGATCTGGGACTCCTGCAGTGGAGTGACATAATTATAGTAACACCATCAATGATCCCAGTAATACCTCTTCACATCACAAGCATGTTGCTGTAGATCCGTCTGATCTGGGACTGGAGAATAAGCATTGTTACCAATCCCACTGACATCTGCACACATCATTACCATGCTGCCACAGAGCTGCTTGAACTGGGACTGCTGTATTGCAATAACATACATTTAACATGATTACTGATCACCATCAACATCTCTCCATGTCAGTCATGTTGCTGTAGGGACTGGGGCTCCTAAAGCGGAGTGTACAAGCGCTGCATTGCAGTCCACCTGGAACACATTTCTCTTGCTCAAAGTCAGGCCGCTCGGCTTGGGGAAAGTGGATCGTCTCTGTGTTCTGTGCGTGCCGTATAAAGCTATCTACTAATAAGATCGCCTCTGTGTTCTGTGCGTGCCGTATAAAGCTATCTACTAATAAGATCGCTTCTGTGTTCTGTGCGTGCCGTATAAAGCTATCTACTAATAAGATCGCCTATGTGTGCAGTATAAAGCTATCTACTAATAAGATCGCCTCTGTGTTCAGTACGTGCGGTATAAAGCTATCTACTAATAAGATCGCCTATGTGTGCAGTATAAAGCTATCTACTAATAAGATCGCCTCTGTGTGCAGTATAAAGCTATCTACTAATAAGATCGCCTCTGTGTTCAGTACGAGCAGTATAAAGCTATCTACTAATAAGATCGCCTCTGTGTGCAGTATAAAGCTATCTACTAATAAGATCGCCTCTGTGTTTTGTGCGTGCAGTATAAAGTGCTGCCACACATAAGATGTTTCAGGTGCAAAACTAGCAATGTTATTCTCGTCTGAGGTGGTACCTGCTTCTTTCTCCATCAGTGGGTTTGTCTACAGGATGTTGCCAGACACGGCTCTCTTGTTCTGGGTTCTGTTAAGTGCACTACACATTGATTGCACACGAACCACATCCTTTCGTCACTTCTGAAATACTGGTAGCATGACAGCATTCAACTGGGACAATGTTCACCACCAAGATCTACACAGGACATCATCTGATACTCTGGGTGTGTGCACATACCTACACATCGGTCATGTCCAGACAAAACCGACAAAATACAGACAAACATGGAAAAGGTGCCAGGCCTAAAACATGCCAGGCTTTCCTTCACCCCTGACATAAGTAATGAGCAATGCTTAAAAAAAGCCAAACATAAGTCGCACGCGTAACGGAATGTGTAAGAATAAACTGTGAAGAGTCTAAGCCAAATGAAGAAAGCAGCTAAATTACAGTAAAGCCAATGTGTGCACACCATGCACACATTCACATACACACGCACGCGTGACACACTCTCTCACACACGCATACAAACAAACACACACATACACTTACACACACACACAAACATACACACACATATGTTGAAACCTATTCTGCTTTTAGGAAGAGTAGGCCATTGTGTGCCAGTGGGAACGGATGACAAAATTTACACGAGTGCTTATTCTATTATAGTCTAAATAAAAGAATAAAATGAATAACACACACACACACACACACACACAATGTGCAGGAGAAGTCACAGGTATGAGTGTTACCTGTGGGAAAGTCATGTTAATGAGGTTGAAACGACTCTGCAGTCGTTTGGAAATGACCATACGTCCACCGCCTGGGGGGCCCATAGCTGCCACCAACAGCATGTCCTGTAGGAATGAGCGCGTGCGCACACACACACACACACACACACACACACACACACACACACACACACACACACACACACACAGGTCAGCATAAGCACATCAGCTGCCAGGTACCAGCGATTTTTAAGGAGAAGAGGAAGAAGAGGAAGAAGACTGTACAGACTTTATGTAGCGCTGAATCTGGTAACGCCAAAGTAATCAAAGCGCTTCACACCTGAAGGACAGCGACGACACTTCCTGCAAAAGGCGGCACGTGGCTTCGCTATAAAGGTGCAGCCTGGTTATTTATGACCCCCTCCAACAGACGGCATCATGTAGTGTCCAGGCACACAAGACAAACTGACTGTGTAGTCAAGACATGGGAGTCAGAAGCAGACTTCCACTGTTGCAGAACGTGGTAAGCGAATGACGCTGATGCTGCGTTTAGCCACAGAGATGCGCATTTTCTAAGAATACAACATGTCCAAGACTACAATATAATTATGGTAACCATGTAATCAGTCACTAAACGTGTTGTGCTGAGTGACCCTTGAATACAGAACTGCAGCTGTTTCATGCAAGCTTTTGGAAGATTTAATACTTTCTTTCCTTTCTCGTCCATGTTCAGATGTTTACTCTTTCTCCTCAAGTTGTTTCTTGCTGCTCGAATGAAGGCCTTCCTACAGAAACCTGTCTTTTGCTTCAGGCCTGTATAGGTTTCTGTTGCTGGGTCTTTACCAGGCCTGTCTCTTGCTGCACTGACTTGGCCTTCCAGCTGAGGAGTGCTTCAGTCCAACAGGGCCGACAATCTGTTCTGGATTCTTGTGGGGTGGCTACTGCAGCTGCCCTCAGGACTGCAGCACTGGAAGCCTTGGTCACTGTGTTACCCCCTGGGGATGCCAGGGGCCTGTCAGTATAAGTCACATTTCCACCTTCTGGAAATTCTGTGCTACGAATTCCCTCTTTTTAATCCCTGTCTTTGTTTCAGCCTTGTTCCTTTTCTTCTTGTCATCTCCTTCTTGTCCTATTTTCTTCCTTCTTGGTCCATTCTCCCGCCTTTATTGCCAGAAAGACCTATAAAATAAGAATTCTCTCCCATGCCAAAGTCGGATGTGCTGGGCCTGATTTGTCAGGCGCTTAACGGCAGCGCAGCGCATTTTCGCGCATGTGACATGCTGTCTGAGCGTTGGAAGAAGAAGAAGGTCACCCTGTTCACATCTCGGCGACGAGTGTTGATATTGGCGATATACTCACTGGTCAGCGTCGAGACGTCTTCCCTTTGGCTTTTCTGCAGTTCCAGCTGGGCAGTGTTCTACAGTCTTCAGGCTGGTGGTGGAGGAGGAAGGACAGTTGACAGGCTTGTGGTCATCCCCTTCCAACTGTTCAAGCACAGTTCTCTCCGCACTTGCTTGCAGGTTGTTGGCGGCAAAGGCCAAGTCAGGTGTTGGTGGCGTCGGCCACCTGCGGGAGTAGAATGTTGGTGGGTCACCTGGGCTGTTGAGCGAGTGCAGCTGTTGGTCCATTTGCCAGTCTTCTTCCTCTTCACTTCTTGCATCAGTCTATTGATACCCCAACTGTGGAAGTGACCCTTGGAGTCACCAGCAATCAGAAAGCCATCCTGAAGGACATCCATGGTGCGTAGTGAAAGCTGTGGATCTAAGGGACAATAAATATTGTAGATCTTGATCTGCTTTTCATCCACTGCGATGTCCACTCCAGGGATTTCCGCCCATCCACCAGTGTCCACTGACATGTGCTTTGCTGGCATGGATGCTTGACCAGGATGAGCGCACCTTGTTTATGTCTGTCCTCTCTGTCACCGTGGTAGGTTTGGTAACCTCTGACAGAGAAACGGGGTTCCCGGTAAGATGTGTCTCCTGAATACGAGCAATGTCAATCTCCCCCTTGTGAAGCCGTCCTCCTTCGTCGTCGACCTCTCAGACTGCAATAACAACAATAATGATAATGATAATAATAATAATAATAATGATAATACATAGAATTTATACAGACTGCAACGACTACTGCCGTCTGTTATACGAGTGAAAATACGTTGAGCTGCCACTCAGCACTTGGCAAGTCAGGCCCAACACATCCGACTTTGGCCTGGGAGAGAATTCTTATCTTGTAAGTCTTTCTGGAAAAAAGCAGGAGAATAACCATAAAGGTAAAAATAAACAAGAAGGAGACAGCAGGAAGAAAAAAAACGCGTTAGTTACAAAGAGAGGGATAGAAAAGAGGGAATTCCCAGCACAGAATTTCCAGATGGGGATTCTATTTCTACTGAGAGTCCCTGGCATCCCCAGGGGGATGATGCCTTTCAGCAAAGGGAATCTTTGACTTGGCAGGTCCCTCGGCAGGCGACTGCAGCGCTGTCAGTGGCTGTGTCTCCTCCTTCCCATCGCAGCCAGTTGCCTTCACCCCTGCATGTGCACCTGGCCCAGCACGGAGCAGGAGGCAGTGACCACAGTCGCACGCAGGGGTGGGCCATTCTCAGGCACAGCGCCCCGTACCGCGGATCTCCAAAGGATGAGTGCCACCTGAACGTATCCATTGTTGTATGACATATGAGCGAAAATGCGTTGTGCTGCTGATAAGCACCTGACAAGTCATGCCAAATGCATCCTATTTCCGCGCGTTTTTACATCAGTGGTCGTTCTCCGAGACTGAATGCTTTCACTGAGCTGCTGCAGAGTCCAGTCTGCTGCCCTCCAGGCCATCCTCCTCCTCCCCTGCCTTCAGACATTGGGTAACAGGTTCTCCTCTTCCTCCTCCCCTGCCTTCAGACATTGGGTAACAGGTTCTCCTCTTCCTCCTCCCCTGCCTTCAGACATTGGGATAACAGGTTCTCCTCTTCCTCCTCCCCTGCCTTCAGACATTGGATAACAGGTTCTCCTCTTCCTCCTCCCCTGCCTTCAGACATTGGGTAACAGGTTCTCCTCTTCCTCCTCCCCTGCCTTCAGACATTGGGTAACAGGTTCTCCTCTTCCTCCTCCCCTGCCTTCAGACATTGGGTAACAGGTTCTCCTCTTCCTCCTCCCCTGCCTTCAGACATTGGGTAACAGGTTCTCCTCTTCCTCCTCCCCTGCCTTCAGACATTGGATAACAGGTTCTCCTCTTCCTCCTCCCCTGCCTTCAGACATTGGGTAACAGGTTCTCCTCTTCCTCCTCCCCTGCCTTCAGACATTGGGTAGCAGGTTCTCCTCTTCCTCCTCCTCTGCCTCCAGACATTGGGTAACAGGTTCTCCTCTTCCTCCTGTTCTGCC
>CM054155.1:742916-797916 GCA_028751875.1 Rapana venosa | reverse complement strand
TAGTTAATGTAAAGAAAAGAATCTGTTGCAGGACCGATGAATTGATGACATGTCTGACATACCCAAAAAATACCTAATGTGTAATAACAATAATGAGATAATAACACTCGAGAATTTCACATAGCACTAAATCTTGTTAAACAAAACCAAAGTACTTTGCATTCATCTACTCTTAACATGCAACCAACCACAAATAGTTGTAATAGCTTTAGATTCACACACACTCAGATTCTCTCTCTCTCTTCTCCTCACTCCTCTCTCTCTCTCTCTCTCTTCACACACCACACACCACCACACACACACACACACACACACACACACACACGCGCGCGCGCGCGCGGCAATACACTTTGGCAGGGTGATGGGGTTTGGGGCTGTTGAAAGCAGGGACATAATTATATGGGAAGAAACAGCAGGGAAAGGTCTTAGGCTGGAAAGCAGTCTGTATTGAGGCTGGATTTATAAGTGTCATACGTAGCATTCTGGCGAAAGGAGAGAGGTTAGATCATTCCAGATTGATGGACCAGAATTAGACAAAGGGTGGATTGGTTCAATCTGGTTGTTTGTAAGCAAAGGCATCTGCAGCAAAATGGAGGGTACGAGATGGAGTTTACAAGTGAAGACATTCACAGAGATAGGATGGCGCTGTGTTGTGGCGACAGCGGGTACTGATCTCATGACAGTCTTGACAAGTGCTGAATCCGGTTTCTGTAACCTGATAAATATGTGTAATAATGAGGAGAATCATGTCGCCATAACCTGATAAAATATGTGTAATAATTAGGAGAATCATGTCGCCATAACCTGATAAATATGTGTAATAATTAGGAGAATCATGTCGCTATAGCCTGATAAAATATGTGTAATAATGAGGAGAATCATGTCGCCATAACCTGATAAATATGTGTAATAATGAGGAGAATCATGTCGCTATAGCCTGATAAAATATGTGTAATAATGAGGAACATCATGTCGCTATAGCCTGATAAAATATGTGTAATAATTAGGAGAATCATGTCGCTATAGCCTGATAAAATATGTGTAATAATGAGGAGAATCATGTCGCTATAGCCTGATAAAATATGTGTAATAATGAGGAACATCATGTCGCTATAGCCTGATAAAATATGTGTAATAATTAGGAGAATCATGTCGCTATAGCCTGATAAAATATGTGTAATAATTAGGAGAATCATGTCGCTATAGCCTGATAAAATATGTGTAATAATTAGGAGAATCATGTCGCTATAGCCTGATAAAATATGTGTAATAATTAGGAGAATCATGTCGCTATAGCCTGATAAAATATGTGTAATAATTAGGAGAATCATGTCGCTATAGCCTGATAAAATATGTGTAATAATTAGGAGAATCATGTCGCTATAGCCTGATAAAATATGTGTAATAATTGAGGAGAATCATGTCGCTATAGCCTGATAAAATATGTGTAATAATTAGGAGAATCATGTCGCTATAGCCTGATAAATATGTGTAATAATTGAGGAGAATCATGTCGCTATAGCCTGATAAATATGTGTAATAATTAGGAGAATCATGTCGCTATAGCCTGATAAAATATGTGTAATAATTAGGAGAATCATGTCGCTATAGCCTGATAAAATATGTGTAATAATTAGGAGAATCATGTCGCTATAGCCTGATAAAATATGTGTAATAATTAGGAGAATCATGTCGCTATAGCCTGATAAAATATGTGTAATAATGAGGAGAATCATGTCGCTATAGCCTGATAAAATATGTGTAATAATGAGGAGAATCATGTCGCTATAGCCTGATAAAATATGTGTAATAATTAGGAGAATCATGTCGCTATAGCCTCACCAAATGTGGGTAATAATGAGGAACATCATATTGCCATAACCTGAAAAATGTGGGTAATAATGAGGAACATCATATTGCCATAACCTGAAAAATGTGGGTAGTAATGAGGAGCATCATATTGCCATAACCTGAAAAATGTGGGTAATAATGAGGAGCATCATGTTGCTATAACCTGGAAAATGTGGGTAATAATGAGGAGCATCATGTTGCTATAACCTGAAAAATGAAGGTAATAATGAGGAGCATCATATTGCCATAACCTGAAAAATGTGGGTAATAATGAGGAACATCATATTGCCATAACCTGAAAAATGTGGGTAATAATGAGGAGCATCATGTTGCTATAACCTGAAAAATGTGGGTAATAATGAGGAGCATCATATTGCTATAACCTGAAAAATGTGGGTAATAATGGGGAACATCATATTGCTATAACTTGAACAAATGTATATAATAATGAGGAGCATCATATTGCTATAACCTGAAAAATGTGGGTAATAATGAGAAGCATCATATTGCTATAACCTGAAAAAAGAGTAATAATAATGATGTATGGACTTTAGATAGCGCTGAATCTTGTAAAGTAACAAATCAAAGCGCTTACATTCAAATTACTTACACGCATACGATACCACATAAATAACATAAGCAGATATCAAATCTACACACACACACACACACACACCCCACACACACACACACACACACACGATAAACAAATATCAAATAACCACACACACACGATAAACAAATATCAAACACACACAACACACACACACACACAACACACACACACACACACACACACCCACACACACACACACACAGAGCACGCCTGGGCGGGGTATGGAGACGGGGCGACTGTCACAAGAGTATGGGTATGACTTTGAGGGGGTAGATCTTAGGAAATGAGTGTGGTTTGGGGATGGATTTGAAAGTGGGTAATAATGAGCAGGTCAGGTCAGAGGTGTCCTCTGCTACCGGTAACCATGGAATCCGGTACCACCTGTGACATGTGGGGAGTCAACCCAACCCAAAAATCACGCCTGGAGAGGGATGGGCGCCGCCAGGCTACTTTTGCCCAAGACACGCTGTATGGAATGGACAACACAATAAAGAATATACCGGATCGGTCGCCGCCCGGGTCAACAAGGACCGCGCCTTCCGTCTGCCACCAGGGTGGAGGCGCCAAGTGTGCTACTGGTGGAACCCCTACAAAAAAGATCAGAGGAAGCGACTACATCACCATCGCAACGTGGAATGTAAGAAGTCTGGCCCAAACAGGCAAACTCCAAGAACTGCTATACGAGCTGGACAAGTACACCTGGCATCTGGTAGGTCTCTGTGAAGTCAGATGGAAGGAACACGGTGAACACCATACTGACGAGGGACATATGCTCTACTATAGCGGAGAGCAGGACAAACATATCAATGGCGTAGGCATGCTTGTCAACAAGAACATCAAGAACTCGGTAATAGGATACTACCCAGTAAACAGCCGGCTTATGGCCATCCGCCTCAGGGCAGCCCCATTCAACATCACAGTGATTCAAGCCTATGCACCAACAACGGATCACGATGATGAACACGTAGAGGAATTATACAACCAACTACAGGGCATCATCGATACGGTGAACAAGAAAGACATCTTGATCATCCAGGGAGACTGGAACGCCAAGGTGGGCGGAGACGCACTGAAAGACTGGAGCAAATTCTGCGGTCCCTCCTGTAATGCGATCACCAATGAGCGAGGACTCCGACTACTGGAATTTGCCAGCTACAACGACACGGTGCTCGCCAATACCCTTGGAGAACACAAGGCATCCCGACGCTGGACATGGCATACACAAAATGGATCCATCACAACCAGATTGACTACATCCTGGTGCAGAACCGGTTTCGATCTGGCATCAACAGAGCCAAGACGAGGACATTCCCAGGTGCAGACATGGGCAGCGATTATGACCTCGTGCTCCTGAACTTTAGAGTCCGATTGAAGAAGATCAATAATACAAAGAACATCAGACTCAAGTTCAACCTGGACAGACTGAAGGACCACACCATCGCCGAGTCCTTCCAAGCAACAATAGGAGGGAAATTCGCACCACTGCTGGCACTTGAAGAAGATGCCGAAACGATGACCATCAGTTTTAACGCAGTGATGACTGAGACAGCAAGCATACTCCTTGGCAAACATCGCCGAAAAACACAACCATGGGTCAAAGATGAAATCTTGAATATGTGTGACAATAGACGAGACCTGAAGAAGAGCAAGAACACTACAGGAGCAGATGAGTACAGAAAAGTAAACAAGAAGATCAGGAGAGACATGAGGAAGACCAAGGAGGAATGGATAGAGAAACAATGTAGAGAAATCGAAGAGAGCCTGACAAAGAATAATAGCAGAAGAGCATACCAGATTGTGAAAGAGCTCACCAAACAGAAACAGGCAAGAGTCAGTAACATCCAGGACAAAGAAGGGAATTGTCTAACAGAAAAGAAGGAAATCGTTGGCAGATGGACGGAATACTGTTCCGAACTCTACAATCATCAGACACTAGGCGACCTTAGCGTACTTGCAAGCCAAGCCTCATCGAATAAAGACAACTTCCCAATTCTACGCGAGGAAGTAGAAGTAGCAATTAGATCGCCGAAGAAAGGAAAATCAGCAGGAATCGACAACACCCCAGCAGAGCTGATCCAACACGGGGGAGAAGCAGTGACAGACATCCTTACAAGTATCTGCAACAAGATCTGGCAGACCGGAGAGTGGCCTTCACCATGGACTCAATCACTCATCATCACTCTCCCCAAGAAAGGAAATCTCCAGCATTGCCAAAACTACAGGACAATCAGCCTCATAAGTCATGCCAGTAAAGTCATGCTGAAAGTGATCCTGAACAGGCTGAAACCACAGGCAGAAGAGATCATCGCCGAAGAGCAGGCCGGTTTCCGCCCAAATAGAAGCACCACAGAACAGATATTCAACCTGAGGGTTCTGTGTGAGAAATACAGCCAGCATCAACAAGACATCTTCCAGTCTTCATTGATTTTAAGAAGGCCTTCGATAGAGTATGGCATGACGCTCTGTGGGCCACCATGAACAAATTCAACATGGGCCAGAAGCTGATCCACACCATCAAGGAACTCTACTCAAAGGCCACCAGTGCAGTACTCGTACAGGGCACGGAGGGGAATGGTTCCGTACCTCAGTTGGGGTCCGACAGGGATGTCTGCTGTCACCGACACTGTTTAACATTTTCCTTGAACGCATCATGACTGACGCCTTGGAAGACCACACAGGCACAGTCAGCATTGGAGGGCGGACAATCACCAACCTCAGGTTTGCCGATGACATTGACGGTCTGGCAGGAAATGAAGAGGAAATGGCCAACCTAGTGAAGCAACTGGACGAAATATCCTCACGATACGGCATGGAAATCAGCGCCGAGAAAAGCAAGCTCATGTCAAACAGTGCCCAGCCAATCACCACCAAGATCACTCTCAGCGGAAAAGAACTGGAGACAGTTGACCATTTCAAGTACCTTGGAGCCATCATAAGTGAGGAGGATCGAAGACCGAAATCCTAGCAAGAGCGGCACAAACAGCAGCAGCAATGGCAAGACTGAAGACCATATGGAGAGACAGAAACATCCCTCTCGGAACCAAGGTAAAGTTACTAAACGCGCTAGGCATCTCAATCATGCTTTACGCATGTGAGGCATGGACACTGAACGCAAACCTACAAAGGAAGATCCAAGCAGTAGAAATGAGATGCCTCAGAAGGCTCCTTGGCATCTCATACAAGGACCATGTCACCAACAATGAAGTCCGCAGAAAGATCACTCAACAAGTGCGGGACTATGAAGACCTACTGACCATGGTGAAAAAGAGGAAACTCAGATGGTATGGGCACGTAACACGCTCAGAAGGACTTGCAAAGACCATCCTGCAAGGAACAGTCCAGGGGAAGAGAAGACGGGCAGACAGAGGGAAAAGTGGGCCGACGACATCCGTGATTGGACAGGGGAGGACTTCAGTGTCACCCAGGCACTCGCCACGACCGCGCTAAGTGGAGCCAGCTGGTCCACCGTTCGTCCACCATGCAGCGCCCCTACGACCCTGGCGGGTTACGGCACCAGTAACAGTAACAGTAACAATAATGAGAAGCATCATGTTGGTATATTCTAACAAAATATGGGTAATAATGAGAAGCATCATGATGATATATCCTAACAAAATATGGGTGATAATGAGGAGGGGAGGGGGTACTATAAGGTGGATCGGTGGTCTAGAGGTAACGCGCCTGTCTAGAAAGCGAAAAGTCCGGGTCTGAAGTGTGCGGCGGTTCGTACCCCGTTTGGATCGGAAATTTTTTCCCCATCCATTAGACCATGAGTGGTGGTCTGGGCGCTAGTCTTTCGGATGAGACGATAAACCGAGGTCCCGTGTGTTACACGTAATTATTTAGCGCACGTAAAAAAACCCACGGCAACAAGAGAGTTGTCCTGGCAAAATTCTTAGAAAAAAGCCACTCTGATAGGGAAACAAATACAGCTGCAGAAAAAAAAAAAGGGTGAAAGGGTGGCGCAGCGCTAAGTGGCGACGCGTTCTCCCGCTCTCCCCGGGGAGAGCAGCCCGAATTTCACGGAGAGAAATCTGCCGTGACTTAAAGTGGTATGAAATAAAATCTGAGCGCTTTGATTTGTTGCTTTACAAGATTCAGCGCTATATAAATTCCATACATTATTATTATTATTATTATTATAAGGTAAGAAAGCTGCCAATGAGGGACCCCATTCCGCTCTCAGTCACAGGGTGCACGGTGGGTATGTAGGTATCGATCGTCCACACCACAGGCCATACATGCATCAGTGGCCTACTCGTCCACAAAAATGGACTGATTTGTCAACACACGCCAGGTGTTTTGAGTGTGTTCGCACACGGAACATCAATTAATCGTTCCGTGCAAAGGACACACACTATCAACTTGAGGAGGCAATCCCCTCAGACAGACACTTCAGTAGAGGCTTCAACCCACGCATTCAGTAATTGTCAAATCACAAGAGCAATGCTCAAAGCAAAAGGCAATCCCAACCAGTCTACCAGCCAGCCATCAAAGCCCATTGGATGTATAATTATGAGGAGGATGGTGACTCAATAATCTGGTGACATCTCTCAGTGTTGACAAAGACTGACCCTTGCAGACATGTTGATGGTGAGGACATTGAACTCCTTGGGGTTCAGGCGACAGACACAAGCCTGAGCCACTGACGTCTTCCCTGTGCCCACAGGCCCCACCAGCATCACGGGGTGACGGGTTTCAATCAGTGAGGTGATCAGGAACTTGTAGCGGACTGTGTCCACTGTTGGCACGATCTGCTGGTAAAACGGGATACTGCAACACAAGACAGCATCTGTACGTCCCAATCTGTTTGTAAAACGGGATAAATCAACACAACACAGCATCTGTACGTCCCAATCTGCTGGTAAAACGGGATAAATCAACACAACACAGCATCTGTACGTCCCAATCTGCTGGTAAAACGAAATACTGCAACTAAACACAGAATCTGCATGTCCCAATTTGTTGGTAAAATGGGAAACGGCAACACATCAAAGCGTCTGTACGTCCCAATCTGCTAGTATAATGAGATACTGCAACACAGCATAGCATCTACACGTGTCAATCTGCTAGTACGAGATACTGCAACACAACATCTATACGTCCCAATCTGCAGGTAAAATGGAATGCGACAACCTAACGTAGCATACCAATCTACTGGCAGAGCGAGATGCACTAACACAGCATATGCACGTCTAGTCTGCTGATAGCCCAAGTTCTGATGGAATGTTGTCCACTCCTGATGACTTTCCTCTTGTTAGTGATCTAACTGCACTTTCAGCTTCTTCCCGTAGGAAGGGTAGCTGCTGTTGTTGAACATCTCACACCTTGGGGTCTACTGTTGCTGAGTGAGTGTACAGTTCAGAGCAGTACATCTAAATTGACCCAAAGGGAGAGAGAGAGACAGAGACAGAGAGAGACAGAGAGAACTCTGAAATGTGCCTCGCCTTAGGCCACAATATACTTTGATGGGCAAAAATGGAAGATGCAAAACAGTGAAATACGACTTACCGTAAACTTTGGCACAATACCTTGACGTGCACTCAAAACCGTCCCCCCTGAATGTGTATACTCCAACATCATGACTTCATCAAGGCTGACGGAGACCAAGACTCAGAACAAAACACAGCTGAACCAAAAAATTCCAGTTCTTCGAAAGTGCTCGTGAGAGAGAGAGAGAGAGAGAGAGAGGAGAGAGAGAGAGAGAGAGAGAAGAGAGAGAGAGGAGGGGGAGGAGAGAGAGAGAGAGAGAGTGAGAGAGAATGACAAATTCTTTTATTTCAAGGATAATGAATAAGCTCCCATGTGCTTTTTTACATCCAGTCCCCGCCCTTGGGGACATATATGATAATAAAATAAAATAAAGCCCATAGCAATACACTTACACAGTATACGAAAAAAATATCTACACAAAAATCCACACAAAAATCACCGAAGAGAGAGAGAAAAAACCCAGTAGCAACAAGTAGAAAGAAAGCTAAACAGAAAACACAGAAACAACCGGAAAAAAGCAAAAAACCAGAGCAAAACAAAACGGCAACAACAAGGGGAGAGAAGACAACCGAATAGTCCCCCCTCCAAAAAACAACAACAACCCCAAACCCAAACCAAAACAGAACCAAACAAAGCAAAACCTCCATAATATAAAGGAGAACAAACCACGTGAATAGTATCATTTTGGCCAACAGAAAGAAACGTAAAAAATTCTTTGTACTTTTATGGGAGGCAACAGCAATAGTAAACTACATGAAACAAATATTGTATAAGCAATTTGCATCCCCATGCACACGTACACACACACACACACACACACACACACACACACACGCGCGCGCGCGCGCACTCAAACCATGCATCAATGCCAACATCAAATCTTTATGAAATCATGTGTAGTCATAGAAAAGGACATCTGCACTTTGGAATTAGCTATACATAATTGGTACGCTCAAAACAAGATATCAAAATAAAACATTCACTAAATCTCAAAGACTTACGCAATAGAACTGAAATATTAAATCTGAATAAAGCATTCAACGGGATACTAATTATAAACATAACAATTAAATCTATAGGCAACAATAAATGGGAGGACGAGAGAGAGAGAGAGAGAGAGAGAGAGAGAGGAGAGAGAGGAGAGAGAGAGAGAGAGAGAGAGAGAGAGAGAGAGAGAGAGAGAGCAGTACATTTTGAATCCATATAATTTATTGCTTTTGCTGTAGCTTTTGCGCCTGGTGGCTGCATTGGTGTGTGGCTCTGTGAAAGTGTGTGATTTTTGTGTGTTTTCTGTTATCGTATGAGGACAATTTTATATCACTGTGTTTGTGTTTTTCTCTGGATTCTAACGGTCAGACTAGTTTTACTTGAAATTGCCTATTTTGTAAAATATTTCAATTCTAAATTTTTCATCTTGTAAATATTTTTGTTTGAAAAATGGCAACATGATGATTAGCGTTTACCTTGCTGTAATAATTTTTATATTTTTGTTTGAAAAATGGCAACATGATGATTTGTGTTTACCTTGCTGTAATAATTTTTGCCACCCTTTCTACCCTGACCCTGCTGCAGCGTGACAAACTGCACGTGCTTCACGAACTTCACCCACCACCACCGCCGCCAACATCGAGCTTTCCTCACTCCAGCCCAATGACACACACCACTGTAGATCTGAGAACACTATTCTTACGTGAAATTGGCCGCAAACAAAACGAACTTGATGAAGCTACAAAGCAACATATTTCAAACCTAGGTATTCATCGCAGAAAAACCAGAAGAGGAACACGTGCAGGCAGACGTGCAGTGTTCCCGGCCTCCACGTGTCTCCCCCCTCACCTCTGACGTCACTTCCGTAACCACTGACCACGCTGCCTCATCTCCCCGTGACATGCTTCCCCCTGTTACTGATTTATCTTCTATGTGTGAAAAGACTTTTCTTGATTGTAATGTGCTTCATGCTGTGTACAAAGATTCAGATCCCCTGCCTGACTCAGTTCCTTTACCACCCTCCACACCTGACTCACCATCTAAACTCTTGACTGTTCTCCCACTGTCTACTTATCTGCCATCGCCTTCATCTTCTTCCTCAGGTCCTTGTCCTAACTCACCACTTTCTCCTTCAACCTCTCCGTCTCCTTCAAATCTTCTTCACATCTGTCTGCACAATGCACAATCTGTTTGCCCAGATGGAAAGGCTGATTTTCTTTCCGATTTTATCTCTGAAAAAAACCTAGATGTAACTTTTCTCACAGAAACATGGTTAAAACAACAAGGCCATGAACCTATGATAAAACAGCTAACCCCCCACTGGCTATAAGACTCTTTCCTTCCCCCGAACTCTCCCGTGGAGGTGGCATCGCTGTCGTTTACAAGGACAGGCTGCATCCGGCTCTTTCTTTCTGCCACTCCCTCCCTTTCTCACCGGAATCTTTCGAAGTCTGTGAACTCAACCTCAACCTACCCGGCCATTCTGTCACTTTCTGTTGCCTTTACCGCCCACCTCCCAACCGTAAAAACAATCTGACATCTTCCCTTTTTCATCAAGAATTCCAATCACTCCTTGATCACTACAGCCTCTCTCCCAAGAAACTTATCATTCTTGGCGACTTTAACTTCCACTTTGACAACCAGTCTTCTCCTGATGTCAAGCTCCTTTCTCTTTATTAGTCTAACCACTCTCTGTCCAAGCTGGTAAATGAAGCTACACACAGATCGGGTCATATTCTAGATTTGGCTCATCACTGATGTTTCACTAGATCTCATCAGGTCTGTATCCGTCACTAATAAACTGCTTTCTGACCATTCTGCCATTCTTTTCTTTCTCAACATTGCAAGGCCTATTAAAAAGAAAAAGTGCATCACCCGTCGCAATCTCAAGGCCATAGATATCCAAACTTTCTCTACCCAAGCTGCTGAACGCCTATCACTAATCCCTGACCACACTGACCCGTCTAAACACTACAACACTGTTCTTGGCCAACTGCTCGATGAGCACGCGCCTCCCACCGACCTCATTCTTCCTGATAGGCCCTGCGCCCCATGGTACACCCATGATATCCTGGTCGCAAAACGCAAACGTCGACAACTCGAGCGACAATGGCGTAAAACAAAAACTGAAATAGATAAACAACTCTTTCGAAAACAAATCAACAAAGTCAAAACCTTAATCCATTCAGCAAAGACAAAGTATTACTCTGCTCAAGTTCTTGATGCTACGTCCATGAAATCTCTCTTTTCCCTCACCTCAACTCTTCTGGGATCCCGCAAAGGCAACCCCTCTACCCACTGTTCACAGCCCTTCCGAACTTCCTGCTATATTTTCTTCATTCTTCTCTGACAAAGTCCGCAACATTCGCTCCAGACTGGATCAGATTTCTTTCCAACCCGCACCTCCTGATCCCCAATTCACTGGCATTCCTCTCCTTTCTTTCATCCAACAAGTGAGAATGAAATCAAGATAATTCTGAAAGAAATGACAATAAAATCATGTGATCTCGATCCTATACCTGCTTCTCTTCTCACTCAGTGCATTCCACAGCTCATACCCACTATCACGAAAATAGTAAACTCATCTCTTCTCTCAGGAATGTTTCCATCAGCTCTCAAAACTGCTATAGTTACACCTCTACTCAAAAAGCACGACCTCGACCCTAACATTCTGAAGAATTACAGGCCTGTTTCTAACCTACCTTTTATCTATAAAGTCCTTGAAAAAGTTGTTCTGAAACAACTCAATAGCCATCTTCATTCCAACAATCTCCTTCCCCCTTTACAGTCTGCCTATCGTGCCAACCACAGCACCGAGACCACCCTAGTCCACACCTTAAACACGCTTTTGCACGCTTCTGACTCAGGAAAAATATCCCTTCTCACTCTCCTCGACTTGTCTGCAGCCTTTGACACTATAGACCACTCAATTCTTCTCTACCGTCTCCAAAACACTTTTGGTATTAAAGACACAGCCCTCACATGGTTCAGTTCATACCTTACAGACCGATTCCAGGTACAGTAAATAAGATTCAATCAGCACCTGCCAAACTGGAATGTGGAGTCCCACAGGGGTCAGTTCTCGGCCCTGTTCTTTTCACTCTCTACACTGCCCCACTTTCACATATAATATACCGTCATCAAATCAGCCATCATTTTTATGCAGACGACTCTCAGATTCTTAGCAGTGAAACTCCGAAAATCTGCCTTCTCTCTTGACACATATGTCCTGCTGCCTTCAAGATATCCAAAATTGGATGATAGAGAACAAGTTGCAACTAAATGCAGATAAAACCGAAGCCATGCTTATAGGGACCAAACACAAACTGTCTTCCATAACAACAGCTTCAATAGAATTCGGCAATACGTCTGTCCCTCTATCCACTGTAGTGAAATATCTAGGGGTAGTTATCGATAAAATGCTCTCCATGCAAAAATTCATCACCCAAACGTGCCAGTCGTGCTACTATCAATTACGGCGCATTAGTGCAGTTCGAAAGTATCTTTCCACTGATGCAACATCCAAACTAGTCACATCTCTCATTCTCTCACGTCTGGACTATTGCAATTCTCTTCTGGCTGGTCTGCCAGCATCATCTATTCACCCTCTTCAACGTATACAAAACTCTGCAGCTCGACTAGTCCTCAGAAAGAAAAAATCTGAGCACATTACTCCTCTCTTGCGATCTCTCCACTGGCTGCCTGTGCCACAAAGGGTAAACTATAAGATCTGTACCCTCTGTTACAAAAGTCTCCACAAAAAAGCACCTTCCTACCTCTGTGAATGTCTTCACTTGTACTCCTTCTCGTTCCCTCCACTCTGCTGCAGATACCTTGTGCTTAAGAATACCTAGATTCAACCAGTCCACTGTTGGCCGTCGCTCTTTCTCTGTTTCTGGTCCAGTGATCTGGAACGACCTCCCTCTCTCCCTTCGTCAAAAGCCTACTTATGATGCTTTTAAATCCAGCCTAAAGACGCATTTATTTCAAACCTAAGATTCTCCCTTCTTGTTTCATCGCATTTCTGTCCCTGCCCTGAATAACCAACTCCACCCCCCCCCCCCTCTGCCTGCCCGAGTGTACAACCTTTGTGTGTGTGTGTGTGTGTGTGTGTGTGTGTGTGTGTGTGTGTGCGTGCGTGCGTGCGTGGTGGTTGTGTGTGTGTGTGTGTGTGCACGCGCGCGTGTGTTTACATTTGTATTGTAAAAAACTGTTAATGTGCGCGTGTGTGTGTTTACATTTGAATTTGTAAAAATCTATTAATTGTAACTGGCTGCATGTGAAAGACTAGGATGAATGAGAGCGCTTTGATTTGTTTATTTGCAAGATATAGCGCTGTATAAATTCCATAAATGGAATTTATATAGCGCTGAATCTTGCACAGACAAATCAAAGCGCTTGCACTCAACTCATTCTTACACAGTCGTGCAACCAATAGCAAGTAATAGTTCTAACAAGTCCAAATGCACACACACACACACACACTCGTCATACACTTTGGCAGGGTGATAGAATTTTTGGCTGTTGAAAAGCAGGGATAGCTATGAAATGAAACAGGATAGGAAATTCTTAGGTTTGAAACAAATATGTCTTGAGGCCAGATTTAAAAGTGTCACAAAAAGGTCTTTGGCGAAGAGAGATAGGGAGGCCATTCCAAATGGATGGACCAGAAACAGAGATTATTATATAGTTTTCAATTCATCAACACTATCACCATTAGCACTCACTGTGATTTAACATTGTACATGTTAAGATCGTCCAAGAGTCATAATAAGAAGTAGGATAGTGGAAAAAATCATTTCTAGAAGTCATTTTTCAGTAACACAATAGCAATATACAAGTAAAACATTCACACTTATACAGAGAGAGAGGGGGGGAGGAGGGGGAGAGAGAGAGAGAGAGAGAGGATAATTTGGTATAATGTAAGGGAGGATACATTTACTTTGTGTCCAACAGATCAAGTGTGGATTTTTATTTTTGATGCATCAAGTAGATGAAAAAATGACTTTTGAACATTGTTAATGATTGGTGTTGTCTAAATGAGTCAGGAAGGGAGTTCCACAGCACAGGGCCTGAGTAAAGTAAACTAGATTTGAACAAATCTATTCTTGGGATTGGGACACTCGGCTTTTCAGTATTTCTGGAATGATTCATTGGGAACTTGTCTTTTAAGGATGAGGGAAAAGTTCCTGTCATTATCTTAAACATCATGAGGCCTTTGTTAAATCTTAGTCTTTGGTGTAGGGGAAGAATATTTAACTGAGGTATAATCCACTTCTAGTAAGGTAGTGTTTTTCAGAAGAACCAGTTTAAGAGCACGTTTATAAAGACTTAATAACGAGAGAGAGAGAGGAAGAGAGGAGAGAGAGAGAGAGAGAGAGAGAGGAGAGGAAGAGAAGAGAGGGAGAGAGAAGAGAGAGAGAGAGAGAGAGAGAGAGAGAGGGGGGGGGGGGGGAGAGATAGACTTCAGACTTTTACTGTACATCGGCCTTAGGCCACAATACAAAAGAATGGTGGGCATATGCCATAAGTGTTATAAACATATTACTATCAACGTATGTAAATATGAAACAATGCAGCAGTAATAATAACACAAGGAAATTTCATCCACAATATTTTGAAAATTCATCACTAAATAATTCACGTGCGTCATAATCGACAATGTTTTGAATGTAGTATTCATTAATATAATGATAAATTTTTAGAAAGTTATCTTATTTCTTTTGTTGGTTGCATGGAAAATAAATCGAGATAAATTATGTCTATCAGTAGATACTGTGGCTTTGAGTATCACGTGCAAAGGAAATCTTTTCGAATCTTTTAGAAACTTATTTCTCAAATCTTCATAGACTGGACAATTAAATAAAAAGTGTTCTTCATTCTCTATTTGGTCTTTACAAACAGGGCATTGCTTATCTTCATTTGAACTACTATAGCGATGTATATTATTGTTTGGTGGTAGAACATTGAATCGTACTTGAGTAACTGCAACGCGAAAACAATATGTATCCATTTCACTGATATACTTCTCTCTTTTAAAAACAGTCTTAAAGTTTCTATAACAATCATATCTATTACGATCCCTGATGGTGCCAGTCCATTCCTGGGTAAACCAATCTACAAGTCTCTGTTTAAAGGCACATAAGAACATTTTTATGTCTCCTACTCCTTGGTTTAACCAAACGATATTATACCCTGTTATGCATAATATTTCCCTGATTTTAGAGACCCAGCATTGTTTCCCTTCTCTATCTAATACTAACAACATATTATAGGCTTTATGTGGCAATCTCTCAGAATCCATGTGTAATAATTTAAACCAGAATCTTACGCATGCAGCATATGTATTTACATACACTGGATACCTGCCCAGATCTCCATACACCATTTTATTTGGTATCTTGGCAGGCACACCTAAGAATCTTTTACAAGCGATTAGATGCACTTTTTCCAGATGTTCTAGTCTATTTAACCCCCAAATTTCAGCTGAATATAACAGTATTGACTGGATTTGGCTATCGAAAATTTTAAAGAATGTGTTTACTCTCATTTCCTTGCAATTCTGAAAAACTTTGTTAAGCTGTGTAACTGCTTTTTTGCCTTTTGTAACCAAATGTGATGTACCTCTCTTGCACTTGTCATAGAGTAAATTAAATCCCAAATAACAAAACTGTTAACTACCTCTAACTTTTATTATCAAAGAACCATTTTTCACGTTGTCCTCAGTATCCCCTTTCGAGGGGGAGAGAGAAAGAGAGGAGAGGAGGAGAGAGAGAGAGAGAGAGAGAGAGGGGAGGAAGGAGAGAGGAGAGAGAGAGAGAGAGAGAGAGAGTGGTGTGAGTGAGTGAGGAGAGAGAGACAATGACAATGAAATGACAAATTCTTTTATTTCGAGGATGATGAAATAAGCACCCATTTGCTTTTTAATAACCATCCCCGCCCTAGGGATATATATGATAATAAAATTAAATAAACCCAATAACCAATACAATCACACAGTAAACTGAAAAAATCTACACACACACGCGCGCGCAGCACACACACACACACACACACACACACACACACAACAACACACACACAAAACCACCACAAAACACCGAAAAGAGAGAGAAAAACAGCAACAACAAATAATAAAAAAAACAAAACAGAACAAAACAAAAAACACAGAAACAACCATAAAAATAGCAAAGAAACCAGGATCAAAATAAAAGCAGCAACAAGAACAAGGGTGAGGGGACAACCGAATAACCCCCCCCCCCCCCAAAAAAAAAACACCAACACGCCAACAAACACACACACACACACACACACACACACACACACACGCACACACACACACACACACACAGAGAAAGAGAGAGAGAGAGAGAGAGAGAGAGAGAGAGAGAGAGAGAGAGAGAGAGAGAAGAGAGAGAGAGACGAGAGAGAGACAGAGAGACATAGACAGAGACAGAGACAGAGAGAGACACAGAGAGAGACTCAAACTCAAATAAATGAATTGCATAAATAGAGCATATCCAGTGCACTGGGAGAATACAACATATAATAATGGCATCTATGGTTGTCCTGACAAGGATTCCTTACCACGGAAGTATTTTGCCTTTTTTTGTTTTAGTCAAAAAGCACATAAAAAAATGTAGAACACAATCAGCAGTACATTAATTGATCATTTTTGCAATCACGATACATCTCCAGTAAAATGCCCTTTTTCAACAGGTGCACGCAAACAAAACCACGGGTTCTTCTTTCTGCAAGCACGGGGCGCCACACTGCCCCTGTTCTTCTTTCTGCAAGCACGGGGCGCCACACTGCCCCTGCTCTTCTTTCTGCAAGCACGGGGCGCCACACTGCCCCTGCTCTTCTTTCTGCAAGCACGGGGCGCCACACTGCCCCTGTTCTTCTTTCTGCAAGCACGGGGTGCCACACTGCCCCTGTTCTTCTTTCTGCAAGCACGGGGCGCCACACTGCCCCTGCTCTTCTTTCTGCAAGCACGGGGCGCCACACTGCCCCTGCTCTTCTTTCTGCAAGCACGGGGCGCCACACTGCCCCTGTTCTTCTTTCTGCAAGCACGGGGCGCCACACTGCCCCTGCTCTTCTTTCTGCAAGCACGGGGCGCCACACTGTCCCTGTTCTTCTGGGATTCCTGGAGAGCGGCCAACATTCTGGGCTGCCGAAATCCCGTGACTGTGCAGTTGGCTGTGGGGATTCACGAAGTCTGCTGTCCCGCGTGTCCATGTGTTGGGTGCTGTCTACACGTGTGAATCAGCCGTGTTGCCACTCCTGTCAGCATGGAGTGTGCCATTCCTGTCAGCATGGAGTGTGCCACTCCTGTCAGCATGGAGTGTGCCACTCCTGTCAGCATGGAGTGTGCCATTCCTGTCAGCATGGAGTGTGTCATTCCTGTCAGCATGGAGTGTGCCATTCCTGTCAGTATGGAGTGTGCCACTCTTGTCAGCATGGAGTGTGCCACTCCTGTCAGTATGGAGTGTGCCACTCCTGTCAGCAAAGAGTGTGCCACTCCTGTCAGCATGGAGTGTGCCACTCCTGTCAGTATGGAGTGTGCCACTCCTGTCAGCATAGAGTGTGCCACTCCTGTCAGCATGGAGTGTGCCACTCTTGTCAGCATGGAGTGGGCCACCCCTGTCAGCATGGAGTGTGCCACTCTTGTCAGCATGGAGTGTGCCACTCTTGTCAGCATGGAGTGTGCCATTCCTGTCAGCATGGAGTGTGCCACTCTTGTCAGCATGGAGTGTGCCATTCTTGTCAGCATGGAGTGTGCCACTCTTGTCAGCATGGAGTGTGCCATTCTTGTCAGCATGGAGTGTGCCACTCTTGTCAGCATGGAGTGTGCCACTCTTGTCAGCATGGAGTGTGCCACTCTTGTCAGCATGGAGTGTGCCACTCCTGTCAGCATGGAGTGTGCCATTCTCGCACATGATAGCTGTAATACTGTCACAAGCACACAGTTACCAGAATCTGTTCTATCTAAATCATCGTTTGTCAGTGTCACAGTCTGTGGGTCATCATCGCATGGTTCCACAGGGAGGGATTCTCCACTGTCCACGAACCTGTCTGTGCCAACTCTGTTATCGCAGTTGTTGGCAGCGTAGAGCACACTGGGCGGGGTTGGAAGGAACAAACCTGAAGGGGATGTATCGTCCTGACTTGCCTTTCTTTCTTGCTCCATTCTGTGCTCCTCCGCTCTTCTCCTGTCCCTGTTCACCTGGGACAGACTTTCTCCTGTACACAGCGCTGTGATTTTCAGTGACGGGAGGCTGGTTTGCAGTTGCTCAACCTGAGCACTAGAGTTGTTTGGTAGCCTCTGCCGTTTATTGAGAATGAAGACAGTGTGTTTTCTCGCAAAGCTGCATTCAGTATAGCTTCTAAAGGAGACAGGAGTCCTTCGACAAGCATTATTTACGCAAAACTGTAAAAAAACAAAGCTGGCTTGGGTACTGCTGATGTTTGGGTGCTTTGTTTACCTTGTGATGTGTACGTGCTAAGGGTCAGGTATTGTAGTGTGACGCTTTTCTCTGACAGCGGTTTTTCTAGTTGCTGTGTTTATGTAGGGCTTGTAACCCATGTGAATTTCTCTCTTTGTCAGATAATACAGTATTTTAATTGGATTGAATAGCTCGTCATCCCGGTAATCTGTCTGTCTCTTGTTGTTAGCTCCACATCATGCTTTGCTTCATACACACTGACATACGGACACACGCAGACACGCAACTACACACAGAGCACAAACATAAATAGCCTTACGCAGGGTTGTATTTCCACCCCCCCTTGAGCTTCTCATCCCAGTGCACCCAGCTCCTGTTCTTGGGGTCCACGTAGTACTCATACACTGTGTCTCTGTTGGGGATGGAGCCGTCGTTCTCCCGGATCAGGTTGTCGATCTTCTTGCGCCCGTCCTCGTCCACAGAGCAGCAGATGGACCAGATCATGCAGAACATGAACCACAGCTCCACAATGCGGCCTAGGCTGTCGGCGTCTGAGGGGTCCACCTGGTCCACCAATCTTCTACACTACACTTTCCGAGCTGCATGCCTTGTGAATGATCCTACACTTTACAGACTGAGCTATGGTCTTCCTGGGTCATCCTGTGCTATACCGATGATGCTACATACCTCACGTGTCAGTCTACACTATACCGATGATGCTACATACCTCACGTGTCAGTCTACGCTATGCCGATGATGCTACATACCTCACGTGTCAGTCTACACTATAACGATGATGCTACATACCTCATGTGTCAGTCTACACTATACCGATCATGTGTCAGTCTACACTATACCGATGATGCTACATACCTCATGTGTCAGTCTACACTATACCGATGATGCTACATACCTCACGTGTCAGTCTACACTATACCGATGATGCTACATACCTCATGTGTGGGAGGAGGAGGAGAGGAGGGAGGTCATTGAAGGCAATATTGTCAGTAATGACGAATGCCTAGTATTTTCTAACGTTTTATTCCTGTATCTTTTTTATTATCTAAAGTATAAACGTGAAAAAATGGATGAAACAGTAAGTGAAGTAATTTGTGTGTCCTGACGTTTTATGATTTTCTTTTTTTTTAATTCTTAAAACATTTTTTATTTAAATGTGTGTGTGGACGTGAGCGCGCACGCGCTCAGGTGTGCATGAGTATGTGTGTGCGTGTATATGTATATGTGGTAATTTGTATTTTCAATGTATTTCCTTATCGATTTTTTCCTTGGTTTAATTTAATGGTAAACGATGCAATAATGTAGTGTCTTAGTATAATCATTACGAAATTTGTTCTTAGATAGATGGCTTGATGAAAAAAAGCAAATGCATTGCTTATTCAATGTACCATCTGGAAATAAAATTTTGACTTGACTTGACTTGACTTGACTTGTCAGTCTACACTATACCGATGATGCTACATACCTCATGTGTCAGTCTACACTATACCTATGATGCTATTTTTATTTATTTATTTATTTTATTCTTTTATATCGAGGATAATGGAATAAACAATCGTGTGCTTTTTTACATCCAGTCCCCGTGTGTATGCGGTTTTGTAAATTGTCATCAGTTCCCACCGGCACACAATAGCCTACTCTTACGAAAAGCGGAACAGGATTTTAACGTGTGCGCAAGATGTTCTGTGTGCGTTCGCACACGGGGCCTCGGTTTATAGTCCCATCCAAAGGACTTTTTGGGAGAGTGGAGTCTGAACTGATGTTAACTCCAGGGGAAAATATCCCCCTCGAACCGGAATCGAACCCGGGTCGTCAGATTGTCATATTGCGAGCTATCTCGTCCCGCTGTACCTCATGTGTCATCCTACACTATACTGATGCACTTATATCCTTCATATTTCACCCTACACTATACTAATGAAGCTATATCCTTCATGTATCGTGCTACACTAGAATGGCCAAGCTATAATTATACTGCATGAGTCATCCTTCACTATAATGACTGAACTATATCCTTTATGTGTCATCCTACATTATACTGACAAAGATATATACTTATTTTTTCATCTTTCATTATACTAACAAAGTTATATACTTCATGTGCCATCCTACATTATACTGACAAAGATATATACTTATTTTTTCATCTTTCATTATACTAACAAAGTTATATGCTTCATGTGCCATCCTACATTATACTGACAAAGATATATACTTATTTTTTCATCTTTCATTATACTAACAAAGTTATATACTTCATGTGCCATCCTACATTATACTGAAAAATATATAGCTTTATTTTTTCAATCTTTCATTATACTTTAACAAAGTTATATACTTCATGTGCCATCCTACATTATACTGACAAAGATATATACTTATTTTTTCATCTTTCATTATACTAACAAAGTTATATACTTCATTTGCCATCCTACATTATACTGACAAAGATATATACTTCAGTTGTTATCTTTCATTATACTAACAAAGTTATATACTTCATGTGTCATCCTACATTACACTAACAAAGTTACATACTTCATGTGCCATCCTACATTATACTGACAAAGTTACATACTTCATGTGCCATCCTACATTCTACTGACAAAGTTATATACTTCATGTGCCATCCTACATTCTACTGACAAAGTTATATACTTCATGTGTCATCCTACATTATACTGACAAAGTTATATACTGAGCGCTTTGATTTGTTGCTTTACAAGATTCAGCGCTATATAAATTCCATACATTATTATTATTATGATTATATACTTCATGTGTCATCCTACATTGTACTGACAAAGTTATATACTTCATGTGCCATCCTACATTCTACTGACAAAGTTATATACTTCATGTGCCATCCTACATTATACTGACAAAGTTATATACTTCATGTGCCATCCTACATTGTACTGACAAAGTTATATACTTCATGTGCCATCCTACATTCTACTGACAAAGTTATATACTTCATGTGCCATCCTACATTCTACTGACAAAGTTATATACTTCATGTGTCATCCTACATTATACTGACAAAGTTATATACTTCATGTGCCATCCTACATTCTACTGACAAAGTTATATACTTCATGTGCCATCCTACATTCTACTGACAAAGTTATATACTTCATGTGTCATCCTACATTCTACTGACAAAGTTATATACTTCATGTGTCATCCTACATTATACTGACAAAGTTATATACTTCATGTGTCATCCTACATTAAACTGATAAAGCTATATCCGACATGTCATCCTACACTATACTGGTGAAATTATGTTTTTTTGCGTCATCAAACATTATACTGATACACCAGTATACTTCATGTGTCATCCTACACTACATTGATGAACCTGCATACTTCATGTGTCATCCTACACTATACTGATGAACCTACCTGCATACTTCATGTGTCCTCCTACACTATACTGATGAACCTGCATACTTCATGTGTCCTCCTACACTATACTGATGAACCTGCATACTTCATGTGTCCTCCTACACTATACTGATAAACCTGCATACTTTATGTGTCCTCCTACACTACATTGATGAACCTTCATACTTCATGTGTCCTCCTACACTATACTGATGAACCTGAATACTTCATGTGTCCTCCTACACTATACTGATGAACCTACCTGCATACTTCATGTGTCCTCCTACACTATACTGATGAACCTACCTGCATACTTCATGTGTCCTCCTACACTATACTGATGAACCTGCATACTTCATGTGTCCTCCTACACTATACTGATGAACCTGCATACTTCATGTGTCCTCCTACACTATACTGATGAACCTGCATACTTCATGTGTCCTCCTACACTATACTGATGAACCTGTATACTTCATGTGTCCTCCTACACTATACTGATGAACCTGTATACTTCATGTGTCCTCCTACACTATACTGATGAACCTACCTGCATACTTCATGTGTCCTCCTACACTATACTGATGAACCTGCATACTTCATGTGTCCTCCTACACTATACTGATGAACCTACCTGCATACTTCATGTGTCCTCCTACACTATACTGATGAACCTGCATACTTCATGTGTCCTCCTACACTATACTGATGAACCTGCATACTTCATGTGTCCTCCTACACTATACTGATGAACCTGTATACTTCATGTGTCATCCTACACTACATTGAGGAGCCTGCATACTTCATGTGTCCTCCTACACTATACTGATGAACCTACCTGCATACTTCATGTGTCCTCCTACACTACAATGATGAACCTGTATACTTCATGTGTCCTCCTACACTATACTGATGAACCTGTATACTTCATGTGTCCTCCTACACTATACTGATGAACCTGTATAGTTCATGTGTCCTCCTACACTATACTGATGAACCTGCATACTTCATGTGTCCTTCTACACTATACTGATGAACCTGAATACTTCATGTGTCCTCCTACACTATACTGATGAACCTACCTGCATACTTCATGTGTCCTCCTACACTATACTGATGAACCTGTATACTTCATGTGTCATCCTACACTATACTGATGAACCTGCATACTTCATGTGTCCTCCTACACTATACTGATAAACCTGCATACTTTATGTGTCCTCCTACACTACATTGATGAACCTGCATACTTCATGTGTCCTCCTACACTATACTGATGAACCTGTATACTCCATGTGTCCTCCTACACTATACTGATGAACCTGTATACTTCATGTGTCCTCCTACACTATACTGATGAACCTACCTGCATACTTCATGTGTCCTCCTACACTATACTGATGAACCTGTATACTTCATGTGTCCTCCTACACTATACTGATGAACCTACCTGCATACTTCATGTGTCCTCCTACACTATACTGATGAACCTGTATACTTCATGTGTCCTCCTACACTATACTGATGAACCTGTATACTTCATGTGTCCTCCTACACTACATTGATGAACCTACCTGCATACTTGATGTGTCATCCTAAACTATACTAGACAGTATACTTCATGTGCAATCCTGCACTACACTAGACTGTATACTTCATGTGCCATCCTACACTATACTAGGCTGTATACTTCATGTGTCATTCTACACTATACTAGGCTGTATACTTCATGTGTCATCCTACACTATACTAGGCTGTATACTTCATGTGTCATTCTACACTATACTAGGCTGTATATTTCATGTGTCATCCTACACTATACTAGGCTGTATACTTCATGTGTCATCCTACACTATACTAAGCTATATACTTCATGTGTCATCCTACAGTATACTAAGCTATATACTTTATGTGTCATCCTACAGTATACTAAGCTATATACTTTATGTGTCATCCTACACTATACTAAGCTATATACTTCATGTGTCATCCTACACTATACTAAGCTATATACTTTATGTGTCATCCTACACTATACTAAGCTATATACTTCATGTGTCATCCTACAGTATACTAAGCTATATACTTTATGTGTCATCCTACACTATACTAAGCTACATACTTCATGTCTCATCCTACACTATACTAAGCTATATACTTCATGTGTCATCCTACACTATACTGGCTGAGCTATATACTTCATGTGTCATCCTACACATTACTGGCTGAGCTATATACTTCATGTGTCATTCTACACATTACTGGCTGAGCTATATACTTCATGTGTCATCAAACACTATACTAAGCTATATACTTCATGTGTCATCCTGCTCTATACTGGCTGAGCTATATTTGTCATGTGTCATCCTACACTATACTAAGCTATATACTTCATGTGTCATCCTACACTATACTGGCTGAACTATATACTTCATGTGTCATCCTACACTATACTAAGCTATATACTTCATGTGTCATCCTGCTCTATACTGGCTGAGCTATATTTGTCATGTGTCATCCTAAACTATACTAAGCTATATACTTCATGTGTCATCCTAAACTATACTAAGCTATATACTTCATGTGTCATCCTACACTATACTAAGCTATATACTTCATGTGTCATCCTACACTATACTAAGCTATATACTTCATGTGCCATCCTACACTATACTAAGCTATATACTTCATGTGTCATTCTACACTATACTAGGCTGTATACTTCATGTGTCATCCTACACTATACTAAGCTATATACTTCATGTGTCATCACACTAAATGGAGTAATACACTTCGTGTGTCGTCCCTCTCTCTAGTGAGTGAGTTCAGTACTTCGTGTGTCATACAGCAGTGTTCTGACTGATCTTACCTTAAACTGGAGTAAACAGAGCACAGAACGGCTTGACGTGACCATGTAGGCTGTCAGTAACACCACCTGCTGACATGGCCACTCCTGCTCTCCGTTTCCTTTCACACACACACACACACACACACACACACACACACACACACACACACACACACACACACACACAACACACCACACACACACACCACAACAGGGAGATCTCTGCCATCTTACCCCATTTTCCACACTGCAGAAGCAGGAGAAGAGTTTGCACAGGGAGGCCACTCCGTTGAGCTCAGCGATAGGAACCAGTTCGTGGCACTTCTCCTTGCGGAAAGTCAGCATCTTAGCCAGCCATTTGGAGAAGAGGCCTTTCAGCATAGACACCATGTCCTGAAACACCACATCATTCAGCCTGAAACACCACATCACTCATCCTAAAACATCACATTCTTCAGCCTGAAACACATCACTCAGCCTGAAATACCACGTCCTTCAGCCTAAAAACACCATATCACCCATCCTGGAACACCACATCACCCATCCTGGAACACCACATCACCCATCCTGGAAACACCACATCACCCAGTTTGGAACACCACTTCACCCAGTCTGGAAACACCACATCCTTCAGGTTGAAACACCACATCCTTCAGGTTGAAACAACACATCAGATAGCCTGGAACACCACACCCTTCAGCCTGAAACCCCACATCACTCAGCCCGGAACACCACATCACTCTGCCTAAAACACCACATCACTCTGCCTAAAACCCCACATCACTCTGCCTAAAACACCACATCACTCAGCCTGAAACCCCACATCACTCAGCCTGAAACACCACACCACTCAGCCTGAAACCCCACACCACTCAGCCTAAAACACCACATCACTCAGCCTAAATACCACACCACTCAGCCCGGAACACCACACCACTCAGCCTAAAACACCACACCACTCAGCCTCAAAACCCACATCCTTCAAGCCTAAAACACCACACCACTCAGCCTAAAACCCCACATCACTCAGCCTGAAACACCACACCACTCAGCCTGAAACCCACATCCTTCAGCCTAAAACACCACACCACTCAGCCTAAAACCCCACATCACTCAGCCTAAAACACACCACTCAGCCTCAAAACCCACATCACTCAGCCTAAAACACCACATCACTCAGCCTAAAAACACACACTCAGCCTCAAACCCCACATCACTCAGCCTCAAACCCCACATCACTCAGCCTCAAACCCCACATCACTCAGCCTCAAACCCCACATCACTCAGCCCGGAACACCACCTCCTTCAGCTATTCAGATAACAGGCTTTTAGCATGAACACGACGTCCTCAAACACCAATCACCTGAAACCCCGCATCCTTCAGTCACAAACCACACATCTCAGCCACTTGGAGAACAGGACACTGAGTAAGGACGCTATGTCCTGAAAAATAGCCCCATCTCCTGGAAACACCACACCCTTCTGAAAACAATACCAGATCAACCCATCAGACAGACCACCACACCAGTCCCATCACAAAAACGTCACATCAGCCAGAATACCACTCCAGTCACACTGGAAATCCAGTGAAACATCTTTCCCTCTGCATCACCGCACTGCCAGGCAAAAACACGACACCAGTCTTTGGCTTCTTGGCCTGGGAGGGAAGTCTATCCTGAGACAGCGCCCCCTTGCTCCTGGGAACGACGGCCTGTGAAAAGCTCCAGACAGCCGCCACCTCCACCATTCCCCATGACAAAGATGTGGACAAAGGGCATACTCCTAAGAATATTATTATCCATAATCAAGTCAAGTCAAGTCAAGTCAAATAATTTAATGAGCCAGGCCATCTGCCCATGTCAAGGGGAACAGTGGGACGGGGATGATGCCATGCTGAGATCCTTCTCTCCCGAAAACACCAGTGTAACACCAACAGTTGTGAAACAGAGTCCGTTGCGTGCATATATTCCAGAAAGCCAATCACACTGAACTTGTGGTAGTACCCTCGGCTGAAATATTTATGACAACTAATGATTATCAATAACACCATGTTACGAAAACATTTTTTCCACACTAGGTGCAGGACAAAACCATAGCATGTAACCAATGCAACCAGCAATAAGAAAAACACCCAAACTCGAACCGTTCATAGTCACGTTGTCTCCACCATCGCAGCTGACCTTAAATCAAGTGCGCTTTATTATCCATAATCAAGAAGTTGAAAACGTTTCGAACCATAAGTATCTGGGAACTGTTTTTGACCCCAAGTTAAACTGGGACGTTAACACTGACGCTATTGTCAAAAAGGTACAACAACGTGTGTATTTTCTGAGGAAATTGAACTTATTTTTTGTAGACAAAAGGATTCTTTCCTTGTTTTACAAGTCTTACATAGAGAGTGTTCTAAGTTTTGCTTTCATTTGTTGGTACAATAACCTTAGTGTTAAAAACAAGAATGGCCTGCAGAGAATTGTAAGAATCTGCTAAAAAAAAATTGGAAAAGAACAAAGAGATCTCATGTCGTTCTGCAATCAGCAGCTTGTACGCAAAGCCACAGCCATTTTGGCTGATCCTTCCCATGCTTTGTTTCCAGAATTTCAGTTGTTGCCTTCGGAACGCCGTTTTCAGTGTCCCATCAGAAAAACAGAAAAAGAAATTCTTTTGTGCCAGTAAGCATTCGAATTCTGAAAACACAATGATGTTGACTACCTAGTTTTTACATTTCTCTGAATTACTTGCCTGATTGTCATTGTTATGAGTGTAGTCAATACATAATTATGTGTGTGTGGGTGGGTGCGTGGGTGTGTGAAATAAGTCTGTCTTCTAGTCAAAGGTCTTAAAACATTGAATTCATATATTGGTGTCTGGTGTGGGTGTGCGTGGGCGTGTTCGCACACGCACGTACGTGCGTGTGTACGTGCTGCGTATATGCGTGCGTAAAAAATAAGTTTTTATGTCTTCTAGTCAATGGGTTTAAAATTGTGTTCACAATTGATGTGTGTGCGTGCGTGCGTGCGTGCGTGCGTGTGTATGTGTGTGTGCGCATGCGCGCGTGTTTTGGTGTGTGTGTGTGTGTTCGTGACATTTTATTTGAAGTCATTTTGGAATATTTTAACCAATAGGAAATATAGCTTTTTGTGTCTTTGAGACTTTTGATGTGTATCAATCTGCCTGTCAGTATTGTAATTGCCCTTCATGGGATGATTAAAGTGTTTTTGACTTGACTTGACAGGTTTTACACCGCCAACAAACATGTACAGGAAGGGGCGTTCATCAGACCTTCTACAGTCAGTCACATACAGATTTACAGGCTAGTCTATAGTTCTGTCACAACTGTTCTATACTGCGCGCGCGCGCACACACACACATACACACATAAACAAACACACACACGCGCGCGCGCGCGAGCGAAATTGAGGTACTCTGCGCAAACACAGAGAGAACATCTTGCACACAGGTTCAAACCTGTTCCGCCTTTCTGAAGAAGGGCACTGTTTGTCAGAGGGAAGGGATGACAAAATTTACAATACTGCATGCAATTCGGGGACTGGAGGTAAATAAGCACACGAGTGCTTATTCATTATGTTAGAAACGGAGGATTTGAAAGAAAAAGCAGACTGATAGAGAACTGACTGGGTCAGCAATGGTGAGGAGCCAGCTGTTGACGTAGGGCTCCCAGCCCAGGTCCACGTAGTCGTTGAACACCATCCCACAGCGAGACACCGTGGCAGGGGAGGCCACCGCCAGATCCTCCACCTCAAACAGCAGGGACACCTGCTCCGGCATGCTGATTCTCTCCCCATTGATCAGTGTCAGAATCTTGTTGTCGTCCATGACAGAGTTCATGCTCTCTATCCACAACGTGTCCACAGGCCCGTCAAACACGATCCACTTCTCGTCCGGCCGCTCGTCTGTCAGATGGCAACAACATTGACCATAACCTTTTCAGTCTGCTACACACACAAAATGTGGGGTAATAAACTACATCCCCATCAACTGCTTGAAGGCAATAAAGACAATACCATGCCATGCTGTTACGATAATGAAGAGACTACCTTGCAGTGTCTAAAAGTTATGGAAGAAGAAGATGACCTACCGGCACAGGTGTTCCTCACGATACAGGACAGACAGGCCGTCAGCCGCTGTACAAGTGTAGGGTCCTGATGGCCTAGCAAGCACTACGACCAGACAAGGAGAGATGGCATAACCTACCGGCACTTTACGATACAGGACAGACAGGCCGTCAGCCGCTGTACAAGTGTAGGGTCCTGACGGCCTGCAAGCACTACGACCAGACAAGGAGAGATGGCATAACCTACCGGCACAGGTGTTCCTCATGATACAGGACAGCACGCCGTCAGCCCACTCCCCTGTGGCCAGGTCGAACTCTCCATACAGCTCTGCCAGTGACACTGCTTTGGGGTTCAGTGGATAATCCTGCAGCACAGCCACCTCAGCTCTGTTTACACCGCAGTGCTTCATGGGCATCCTTTCACACACTTCATCCCCCGCCACACATTGACTTCCACATTTTACATTTTCAGTAACATTTCTTTGTCGTTCTAGAAAGTGTCTACATTTTATCATTCATCAAATTATGGGGGAGGGGGGGGGGTGAAAAATCATAATCGATTCAATATACTCACCTTCGACCTATCTTCATGTTTGTTTGAACTACTCCTCTATTCCAAAGAAAGCATGTCATTTCAAAGGATCGCTTCTTCTCTCTGACAATGACGCTGGCTATAATCTAGGTGAAAAAACTGTCATCACATCAGCCTGGGGTCAGTTTGTTCATGTGTACTCTAAGTGCAATAAAGTCACATCGATATCAGGGTGCCAATGCATAATAGCGAATATTGCATTGTAATAAATATATCATGGTGCCAATGCATAATAAGGAATGTTGCATTGTAATAACGTCACATCTATATCAGGATGCCAATGCATAATAAGGAATGTTGCATTGTAATAACGTCACATCTATATCAGGATGCCAATGCATAATAAGGAATGTTGCATTGTAATAACGTCACATCTATATCAGGATGCCAATGCATAATAAGGAATGTTGCATTGTAATAACGTCACATCTATATCATGGTGCCAATGCATAATAAGGAATGTTGCATTGCAATAAATATATCATGGTGCCAATGCATAATAGGGAATGTTGCATTGCAATAAATATATCATGGTTCCAATGCATAATAGGGAATGTTGCATTGCAATAAATATATCATGGTGCCAATGCATAATAAGGAATGTTGCATTGTAATTGTCATCCAGGCGCTGTATGACAGCTCCCACAGTGCAGTCCTCATGGGTGGAGAAATCGGGGAGTTCTTCCGGACTTCAGTTGGAGTTCGACAAGGCTGCCCGCTATCCCCCGTTCTTTTCAACGTGTTCCTGGAGAACATCATGCAGGAGGCCCACCTTGACTTCAAGACCACAATCACAATAGGAGGAAGGCCAGTCTGCAATCTTCGATTCGCAGACGATATTGATCTCATGGGCCGCAGTGAAGAAGAACTCCAGGATCTCACCACCAGACTGGAAACAGCAGCCAATGCCCACGGTATGGAGATCAGCACGGAAAAGAGCAAGATCCTAGTGAACAGTACCACACCAACCACTCCCACCAGCATCAAGATGAGTGGCGAGACACTAGAGGAGGTGGAAACTTTCAAGTACCTTGGAGCAGTCATCACCAAAGAAGGTACGAGCACACAAGAGGTGAAGATCAGACTTGCAGTGGCACTCTCCTCCATGACTAAGCTGGCGAAAATGTGGAGAAACCATAACATCAGAACCCACACTAAGGTCAGACTCTACAAGGCACTCGTCACATCCATTGCCTTGTACAGCTGTGAAGCATGGACACTTACTGCCGATTTAGAACGTCGCATTCAAGCCTTTGAGATGAAGTGCCTCAGGCGGATCCTGAACATCACCTACAGAGACCGTAAAACCAATGACTACGTCTGGCAGCAGATCGAGGCACTGGCTGGCAAACAAGAACCATTGCTAGATACAGTCAAACGGAGGAAACTGAAATGGTTTGGCCACACAACAAGGCATAACAGCCTGTCAAAGACAGTCCTGCAGGGAATGGTGGAAGGAGCAAGGAGGCAGGGACGACCACGCAAAAGCTGGATATCCAACATCAAGGAGTGGACCGGCCTCACTGTACCAAACCTCCCGAAAGCAGCCCAGGACAGAACCATTTGGCGGTCCACTTGCAGCGTCCGTGCGGGTACCCCAACGGTCGTCCCGACCAAGGGATGAGTGAGTGAGTGAGCATTGTAATAAATATATCAGGATTCCAATGCATAATAAGGAATGTTGCATTGCAATAAATATATCATGGTGCCAATGCATAATAAGGAATGTTGCATTGTAACAAATATATCAGGGTGCTAATGCAGAATAAGGAATGTTGCATTGTAATAACGTCACATCTATATCAGGGTGCCAATGCATAATAAGGAATATTGCATTGTAACAAATATATCAGGGTGCCAATACATAATAAGGAATGTTGCATTGTAACAAATATATCAGGGTGCCAATGCAGAATAAGGAATGTTGCATTGTAATAAATATATCAGGATTCCAATGCATAATAAGGAATGTTGCATTGTAATAACGTCACATATATATCAGGATGCCAATGCATAATAAGGAATGTTGCATTGTAATAGTCACATATATATCAGGATGCCAATGCATAATAGCAAATGTTGCATTGTAATAAAGTCACATATAAATCAGGATGCCAATGCATAATAAGGAATGTTGCATTGTAATAACGTCACATCTATATCAGAATGCCAATGCATAATAAGGAATGTTGCATTGTAATAAATATATCAGGGTGCCAATGCATAATAGCGAATGTTGCATTGTAATAAAGTCACATATATATCGGGGTGCCAATGCATAATAAGGAATGTTGCATTGTAATAACGTCACATCTATATCAGGATGCCAATGCATAATAAGGAATGTTGCATTGTAGTAAATATATCAGGATGCCAATGCATAATAAGGAATGTTGCATTGTAGTAAATATATCAGGATGCCAATGCATAATAAGGAATGTTGCATTGTAATAGTCACATATATATCAGGATGCCAATGCATAGTAAGGAATGTTGCATTGTAATAGTCACATCTATATCAGGATGCCAATGCATAGTAAGGAATGTTGCATTCACGGCACACACTCTATACAACTGCTGTTGAGGACGACAGTGGTTGTTGAGAGTTCCCAGCTCAAACACCCTAGGTTCACCCACAACATGCACTCTGTCTGACATATTCCTCATGGAAGTGAATTTAAGACCTGAGGTGTGCACGGAATGAGGTGTCTACGTGTATGACCGTTTTCCACTTATACAAAAGATAGCCATACTCCGACTTCAGGAGTTTTTTTCAATGGACAGCACAGGCTGTTATGCTAACAGCTTGTCCTAGCTATTGACAATCCACACATACCATTTTAAAGCGTGCCAGCATAGTAAGGAAGGCCTTGTCACTTTACGGACGAGATTTTAGCCTAGATCATGTAGACTGTACAACTGCAATGGGGTGTTCCTTCCCTCGTCACTGGCGCGCAGCACACAACTCACAATGCTGCACACACTGCCACTGGTAGTAGGAAGGTAAAGGGCGTTACTTCCGTGGGCTTCTGAAAACATTGCACTGTACAACAGGGGCAAAAAGTGTGTCATTTAGAAGGGTAGCACTGGTAAGTACCAGTATGTAGATTTCTCATGGTGTTGGTAAGAAATTCCAGACACCTTGCAGCGAAACCAAAGAAAGCCCTGAAAGACAGTGAGCATTGTGTCAGCTCTCTCTCTCTCTCTCTCTCTCTCTCTCTCTCTCTCTCTCTCTCTCTCTCTCTCTCTGTCTCTCTCTCTCTCTGTCTGTCTGTCTGTCTGTCTGTCTCTCTCTCTCTCTCTCTCTCTCTGTGTCTGTCTGTCTCTGTCTGTCTGTCTGTCTCTCTGTCTCTCTGTCTGTCTCTCTCTGTCTGTCTCTCTCTCTCTCTCTGTCTCTGTCTGTCTGTCTCTCTCTCTCTGTCTCTCTGTGTCTGTCCTCTTCTGCTCCCCCTCCCTCCCCTCCCTCCAGTGCAGCAGCAGAGCAGACGGCCTGCCCACCTTGACCACCTGGAAGCTTGGGTCACCCTCCCTGTTGAGGTGGCCCATGGCGGCCTGCAGCACTCTCCAGCACACGGTCTTGGCGCTCTGGGTGCAGCCCACCGTCATGACGGAGTGCCGGGACAGCTTGGTTTCGTACAGCTGGATGATCTTGGTCAGGGTGGTCGGCGTCACCTGCAGCCTGCTCTCCTTCAGCTCCTCTGTCAGCACCTCCTCCAGCTGCGGCAAGCACACACAGCACACACGGCACACATCGCACACACAGCACACATGGCACACACAGCACACACATGGCACACATGGCACACACGTGGCACACACATGGCACACACAGCACACACATGGCACACACAGTACACACGGCACACACATGGCACACACAGCACACATGGCACACACAGTACACACGGCACACACAGTACACATGGCACACACAGCACACATGGCACACACAGTACACATGGCACACACAGCACACATGCCACACACAGCACACACGGCACACACAGTACACATGGCACACACAGCACACATGGCACACACAGCACACACGGCACGCACAGCACACACGGCAAACCGAGGTCCATGTGTTACACAACATTTTCAGCGCACTATAAAGAACCCACGGCAACAAGAGAGTTGTCCCTGGCCAAATTCTTAGAAAAAGCCACTCTGATAAGGAAACAAATACAACTGCAGAACAAACAAAAAAAGGGTGGCACGGCTCTTGTGGCGACACGCTCTCCCAAGGGACAACAGCCCGAATTTCAAGCAGAGAAATATCGTGACTTAAAGTGGTCTAAAATATGTTTTAAAATATTTTTAAAATATCCACATTAGAGACAGTAAAACTATTGGAGTCACTGTTGTGTGTTACCATTTTGTGTTACTTTGGGGTACTCTACAGCGGAGACATTAGCACAGACATCGGAGTAAGTGTGTTCTTGTTGTATATTATCTTCATGTATTACTGTTGTGTATTATCTTCATGTATTACTGTTGTGTGTTGTGCTCATGTATTACCGTTGTGTGCTATATCTAAGTGTTACCTTGGTGTAATTCACAGTGGAGACATTAGAGTGACTGTTAGTGTTGTGTGTTGTCTTCTTGTATTACTGTTGAGTTATCTTAATTTATAACTGTTGTGTGTTACCTTCTTGTATTACTGTTGAGGTTATCTTCATGTATTACTGTTGTGTTGTGTTATCTTTTTTTTATAACTGTTGTGTGTTATCTTCATGTATTACTGTTGTGTTATCTTAATTTATAACTCTTGTGTATCATCTTCATGTTTTACTGTTGTGTTATCTTAATTTATAACTAATGTGTGTTATCTTCATGTATTACTGTTGTGTTATCGTAATTTATTACTGTTGTGTGTTATTTTCATGTATTTCTGTTGTGTGTTATCCTCATGCACACACAGTTGGGTGTGTTTTCCTCATCTGTGTCAGGTCAGAGGTCTCCTCTGCTACTGGTCACCATGTAAGCCAGTACTACCTGTGTCCAGTGGGCAGATGGAGCTAGCTCATCAGTCTGGGGGACAGTTCATCTAGGAGAAGGAAAACTGATTTCAAACCTCCGTTGCCTTGCGGCCATGCCTCCTCCTAGGAAAGGCTTCGGGAGTCAGCCCTGAGGACAACTCCGGAGTCGGAGTCCCCCCCCCCTAGGCAGTTCCAGGTTTTATACATCATCGTTCTGACAACTCCTGCAACTGTACTGGAAGGAACTCTGTTCGTTAGCAACTGCATTTCCAATGGACCATTGCAGCGACGTGGAGAGGTGGGAGGTGAAGGGGGGTCTGCTACATGGATGTCAGTAACACCGAAGCCTCAGCATCCAGTCTCCTGGGTACACTCGCGATCCAAACACGCATCAGCTCGACCTGATCCTCACCAGACGCGTCAACCTTTCCGGCTTACCATTAGCTTGAAGAAAACGCAAGTCCTGGGACAGGATGTTGACTCTCCCCCAGCCATCAGCATCAATGACCATGAACTGCATGTCGTCCATGACTTCGTGTACCTGGGCTCAACTATCTCAGACACCCTCTCACGTGACGCAGAGCTCAACAAGCGCATCGGCAAGGCAGCTACCACCATGACCAGACTGACAAAGAAAGCGTGGAACAACAGCAAGCTGACTGACCACACAAAGATCCAGATCTACAGAGCCTGCGTCGTGAGCACCCTCCTGTATGGCAGCGAGTCCTGGACTTTGTGTGCCTGGCAGGAAGGAAAGCTCAATGCTGTTGCCTCCAACGCATCCTGAAGATCACCTGGCAGGACAAGGTCTCAAACAACACTGTCCTGGAAAGAGCTGGATGCACCGGCATGTACACGCTGCTGAAACAGAGAGGTCTGTGCTGGCTGGGCCATGTCGTGCTCATGGACGACGACGGATGGACCCCTAAAGACAGTGTTATCCTCATGTATTTCTGTTGTGTGCTATCTTAATGTATTTCTGTTGTGTGTTATCCTCATGTATTTCTGTTGTGTGTTATCCTCGTGTATTTATGTTGTGTTTTATCTTCACCTATTTCTGTTGTGTGTTATCCTCATGTATCTCTGTTGTGTGTTATCCTCATGTATTTCTGTTGTGTGTTATCCTCGTGTATTTATGTTGTGTTTTATCTTCACCTATTTCTGTTGTGTGTTATCCTCATGTATCTCTGTTGTGTGTTATCCTCATGTATCTCTGTTGTGTGTTATCCTCATGTATTTCTGTTGTGTGTTATCCTCATGTATTTCTGTTGTGTGTTATCTTCACGTATTTCTGTTGCGTGTTATCTTCACGTATTTATGTTGTGTGTTATCCTCATGTATTTCTGTTGCGTGTTATCTTCACGTATTTATGTTGTGTGTTATCTTCACATATGTATGTTGTGTGTTATCCTCATGTATTTCTGTTGTGTGTTATCCTCATGTATTTCTGTTGTGTGTTATCTTCACGTATTTCTGTTGTGTGTTATCCTCATGTATTTCTGTTGTGTTGTCCTCATTATTTCTGTTGTGTGCTGTCCTCATGTATTTCTGTTGTGCTATCCTCATTATTTCTGTTGTGTGTTATCCTCATGTATTGTTGTTGTGTGTTATCCTCATGTCTTACAATTGTGTACTGTCCTTGTGCGTTACTTAATGTGCTATCCTCAAGTATTACTGTTGTGTTATCATCATGATTATGTCTTATCCTCATAGTTACTGTTGTGTTTTATCCTCATGTCTTACTATTGTGTGTAATCTTTAAGTAATACTGTCGTGTGTTATCATCATAATTATGTTACTGCCGTGTGTTATCCTCACGTGTTACTGTCGTGTGTTATCCTCATAATTATGTTACTGTCGTGTGTTATCATCATAATTATGTTACTGTCGTGTGTTATCATCACGTGTTACTGTCGTGTGTTATCATCATAATTATGTTACTGTCGTGTGTTGTCCTCATAATTATGTTACTGTCGTGTGTTGTCCTCACGTGTTACTGTCGTGTGTTGTCCTCACGTGTTACTGTCGTGTGTTGTCCTCATAATTATGTTACTGTCGTGTGTTGTCCTCATAATCATGTTACTGTCGTGTGTTGTCCTCATAATTATGTTACTGTCGTGTGTTGTCCTCACGTGTTACTGTCGTGTGTTGTCCTCATAATTATGTTACTGTCGTGTGTTGTCCTCATAATCATGTTACTGTCGTGTGTTGTCCTCATAATTATGTTACTGTCGTGTGTTGTCCTCACGTGTTACTGTCGTGTGTTGTCCTCATAATTATGTTACTATCGTGTGTTGTCCTCATAATTATGTTACTGTCCTGTGTTGTCCTCATAATTATGTTACTATCGTGTGTTGTCCTCATAATTATGTTACTGTCGTGTGTTATCATCATAATTATGTTACTGTCGTGTGTTGTCCTCACGTGTTACTGTCGTGTGTTGTCCTCATAATTATGTTACTGTCGTGTGTTGTCCTCATAATTTGTTACTGTCGTGTGTTGTCCTCACGTGTTACTGTCGCGTGTTGTCCTCATAATTATGTTACTCCCGCGTGCAGTCCTCACGTGTTACCTTGGTGTAATCCACAACGGTGGTCTCCACTCCCGGGAAGAGGTCAGACATGATGCCGTTGAAAAGGGGAAGGTCAGTGGACGTCAGTTTGGGAATGTTCATGTCTTTCATAGACAACAGGATCACCTGACAACACAACCATCAAAGACATCAAAATTACCTGACAACACAATCATTACAGACAACGGGATCACCTCACAACACAATCATCATAGACATCATGATTACTTGACAACACAATCATCATAGACAACGGGACTACCTGACAACACAATCATCAAAGACATCAGGATCACCTGACAACACAATCATCAAAGACATCAGGATTACCTGACAACACAATCATCAAAGACATCATGATTACCTGACAACACAATCGTTACAAACAACAGTGTCACCTGACAACACAATCATCAAAGACATCAGGATTACCTGACAACACTTTCATCACAGACATCAGGATCACATGACAACAGAATTAACATAGACAACAGGGTTACCTAACAACAGAATCATCACAGACAACAGGATTACCTGACAACAGAATCAACATAGACATCAGGATTACCTAACAACAGAATCATCACAGACAACAGGATGACCTAACAACAGAATCATCACAGACATCAGGATCACCTGACAACAGAATCAACATAGACACCAAGGTTACCTAACAACAGAATCAACATAGACAACAGGATTACCTAACAACAGAATCAACATAGACAACAGGATTACCTAACAACAGAATCAACATAGACAACAGGATTACCTAACAACAGAATCAACATAGACAACAGGATTACTAACAACAGAATCAAAATAGACAACAGGATTACCTAACAATAGAATCAACATAGACAACAGGATTACCTAACAACAGAATCAACATAGACAACAGGATTACTAACAACAGAATCAACATAGACAACAGGATTACCTAACAACAGAATCAACATAGACAACAGGATTACCTAACAACAGAATCAACATAGACAACAGGATTACTAACAACAGAATCAACATAGACAACAGAATGACCTAACAACAGAATCAACATAGACAACAGGATGACCTTACAACAGAATCAACATAGACAACAGGATTACCTAACAACAGAATCAACATAGACATCAGGATCATTGACAACAGGATTATAGAGATCAGGATACCTAACAAGAGAATCAACATAGACAACAGGATTACCTAACAACAGAATCAACATAGACATCAGGATCACCTGACAACAGAGTTATAGCAGACATCAGGATTACCTAACAACAGAATCAACATAGACAACAGGATTACCTAACAACAGAATCAACATAGACATCAGGATCACCAGACAACAGAGTTATAGCAGACACAGGATTACTTAACAACAGAATCAACATAGACAACAGGATGACCTAACAACAGAATCAACATAGACATTAGGATCACCAGACAACAGAGTTATAGCAGACATCAGGATGACCTGACAACACAATCGACAAAGACAACAGGATCACATTTGCCTGTGTTGTGTATACAGGACAACCACAGTAAAGATGGAAGCCATATGCAGGTCAGGACAAACGCAACCAAAGACAATGGAGGGAAAACAGCCACCACCTCTTCATCACTCATGGTGGGGTTGGCTCGTTTCTTCTTGCCAGAGTACCTCAGCACAGACACTATGGCCCTGAGAGCAAAGTCGTAGTGGTCCTGCTTGGACAGCTGCTGCACGGCCAGCGAGTACAGCGTGAACACCTTCTTCGCCAGCACCTGACACACAGCAAGACAACGTCAGTTGACAATAGGGTCAGCACCTGACACACAGCAAGACAACGTCAGTTGACAATAGGGTCAGCACCTGACACACAGCAAGACAACGTCAGTTGACAATAGGGTCAGCACCTGACACACAGCAAGACAACGTCAGTTGACAATAGGGTCAGCACCTGACACACAGCAAGACAACGTCAGTTGACAATAGGGTCAGCACCTGACACACAGCAAGACAACGTCAGTTGACAATAGGGTCAGCACCTGACACGCAGCAAGACAACGTCAGTTGACAATAGTGTCAGCACCTGACACCACAAGACAACGTCAGTTGACAATAGGGTCAGCACCTGACACACAGCAAGACAACGTCAGTTGACAATAGGGTCAGCACCTGACACCACAAGACAACGTCAGTTGACAATAGGGTCAGCACCTGACACCACAAGACAACGTCAGTTGACAATAGGGTCAGCACCTGACACCACAAGACAACGTCAAGAGCCTTTCTTAGTGATAGTACATTGCTTTACTGTATTGCCAACAGCATAATTCTGTGAGAAAACATTGTTTTACTATGTGGTCGACAATGGCCAACCAGCCCTTTTCTTAAGCAACTTGGCCCAGGCCCAAAGCGTTGTTACTGAAATGTTCCAAGGGTAATGGCCTATATCAAATGTTCTTATGCTTCGAAATGTACTATTTAGATTGTCCTCATCCATGGAAAGCTCTTACATAATGGTGTGTACTCTCTGGAGAAGAAACACCGGAGAAGTTGGAGTTGAGCTTTCTATATGGCTAGGTACTTCTTTTTAGTCGTCGTCGTCGAATGCTCATACAGCAAGCAACTATTGTCCGTCATATGAACGAAAATGCGCTGTGCTGCCGTTAAGAGCCTGACAAGTTAGGCCCAGCACATCCGAAATGTTCTATTGTAAGTCTCTGTGTCAAAAGGCAGAAGAATGCAGCGAGAGGGCAGAAAATAGACAAGGAACAAGTGACTGGAGGAAACGAAAAGGAGGGATAGAAAAAACAGAATTCTTAACACGGAATTTCCAGTTGGGGATGTTCTTATTTCATCCTGGGAGGCCCCAGCATCCCCACGGGGGCGTCAAGAACTTGAAGACAGCCATACCCGCAATGTGCACTGTTCGTCACACCACGCTTCTCGGGGAAGATGAGTGAGACAGAGTGCATAACTAGTCTGGGTCAGCCTCCAGAGACTAAGCTGAGAAACGCGCAACAAGACACGCCTCTCCTAGCTGCTGAATCCCCCAGCAAACACAGAAGGAAGTCCCACACCTTAGCGTTACAGTCACAATCCGTCAGCCAAGAGAAAGCTGTAACACTACAGCTGCAGCATACCTTGGTGTTGCCGAATCCCTCAGCAAAGAGGAGAATTTCACAAATGAGGTTACAGTCGGGCACCACCATAGCAATGGGTCGGAACATGGACTTCAGGTTGTCTGGCAGTTCTGTGCGACCAGCGTAACCTGCAGACGGCATAGCACATGTCTGTGTGAGCTGGGGGCAGTCTGATATATAGAACCCACTCTCACACACACACACACACACACACACACACACACACACACACACACACACACACACACACATACACACACCACACACACACACACACACACACACACACACACACAGAAACATCTGTGGTTTCCTCTGACTTCACTTGCTGTTTGTTCCACTTTCATCAAAGCTCAAGCCCTACCAGAGTGCCCATCACAGTGCATGGTGACCATCATGGCACAGAATCTACCAGATCTGCCGTATAGCCACAACAACGAGAAACACGCTGACGACGGACAACAGCGACAAAGACAACAAACACTAGCAACATCAGCCTGTGCAAATAAACAAACAAACACTGAAGCAGGAATCGTGGTGGTGAACATGCCATAGGACAGCACCAAGCTACTCTCACGGCCGTCAGACAGCAACAGACAACAGAAACAGCTCAGGCCAACAAACATCATTCATTGTACCAGGGTTCATGGTGATAAACATGCCACAGGACCAGACCAGGCTGATCTCGCGTCCCTCAAAGGCAAAGCGTTCCTGGTTGGCGGAGAGCGCACTGAGGATACACAGGATCTGCTGGGCCACCACCGACAGCACCTCGATGTTGATGCGGTTGAACTCGTCAAAACAGCCCCAGGCCCCTGTCTGAACACATCAGCACTTCGCTGGCGGAGAGAAGAAGGACAGGTGTCTTTTATTCACATTAGATTTGGAAAGGGAAAGCTAACTACAGTCAAGACCAGGAGGATAGCTGAGGATTCAGTCCATGACATGCTGTACTGTCCTTCATTTTGAAAATTAATCAACTGTAGAGCAAAGAAAAGAAGTGCTCTCTCGCTCTCTCTCCTCTCTCTCTCTCTCTCTCTCTCTCTCCTCTCTCTCTCTCTCCTCTCTCTCTCTCTCTCTCTCTCTCTCTCTCTCTCTCCTCTCTCTCTCTCTCTCTCTCTGCGTGAAAACTGCACTGAGTCTTGTCCTGGGCTTGTCACTAGAGCTGCTGACACTGTAACTGTCAACGTAACTAGAGCTGTCACTAGAGCTGCTGACATGTAACTGTCAACGTAACTAGAGCTGTCACTAGAGCTGCTGACACTGTAACTGTCAACGTAACTAGAGCTGTCACTAGAGCTGCTGACACTGTAACTGTCAACGTAACTAGAGCTGTCACTAGAGCTGCTGACACTGTAACTGTCAACGTAACTAGAGCTGCTGACATGTAACTGTCAGTGCCTACGCACCAAGCTAGACTGTCATTCCCGTGTGGGACAGGCCAGTCACACCCGACGCTGTACCAGAATAAACACCTAGAGCGCAACTCTATAGTCTTCCCAGACTGAAGGATGCCAATTACAAATTGCCTGCTGACGTCAGTGCCCACGTAAGTGTGTGAATCAACAATTCGCAGCCAAATTATTAATGCACGATTTTAAAAAAGAAATTGATATATGCACTGCGATAGCTGTTTAGAAATATGATAGACATACTCCTATTTCCGTTTACCAAAAGACCACACATACTCATTTCCCACTTTTATCTCCACACCACTCACAAATCTCTCTTTATAGATAAGTGGTTGAGTGGTTGGGTTGGGTTGGGTCTTTAACTTTTTTTCATAGATTTGTTTCTCTTGGCGTTTTGTGCTGTCTTGAGAGGCTTGGGGTTTGGAGTAGGGTGTATGAAACGGTCAGACACCTACCTGAGCCAGCCCAGAGAACATGCGGCCCATCGACTTGTAGTCCAATCCATCTGAACAGTTGACGACGATGACGTACATGCCCAGCGCTTTGCCCAGATCTTTGGTGGTCTCTGTTTTCCCTGTGCCAGCTGGCCCTTTGGGGCTGCCTCCCCGGTGAAGGTGAAGGGCAGTGGTCAAGGTCATGTAGCAGCGGTCAGTGAGGGGCGTGATGACCAGACGCCCCGAGTTGCCCAGGTACTCGTAGCCGTACTGGAACTGGGTGGTGGTCTGTCTCACCAGGCAGTCGTCGTACTCCTGCACAGGTACAAGAAGCACAGAAGACCCAACACAAGTTCAAGTCAAGCCTGTTGTAGTCCAGCCATCCTAGTCCGCTCCCTACATAACCAACACTGAGAATAAACAGTATCACAGTCGGACATCCCTGTCGATGTCAATGACTATTAAAGATAATCTAGACAACATTACAGATTCGCCATCTACAATTCTGAACACAATTGTAATTCTTTTCCTACACAGCCTACACAGTACATTTTACATGTCCTCTTTTCCCTTCCCTAAATATGAATATTAAGTTAAAATATATGTGTGTGTGTTGTTTATTTGGTTTGGTTTTGGATTTTTATTTTATAGTTCTTTCCCTGAGCTTTTCTTCTTTTTCTTTTTTTTTTTTTGGGGGGGGCTACTTTTGTTTTTAATTGTTGTATGTTATATGAAATAATGTTGGTTGTTTTTGTTGCTGTTTTTTCCCTTTTCATTGCATTGGATCACTGATGTTAGAGTTGGTGGACGATTGAATATTGCCTGAGTTTATTCTTTGGATGGAAAGAGTCACGTATTGTGCCTTAAGCTAAAGGCACACCTACACGCCTGCGCAGGCCCAGGGCACAGGGAGGGAATGGATCTTTGGGTTACTTTTTGCTTTGGATCCAATTTCTGTTCGGGTTGTTTCTTGTTTTCCCTTTAGATATCGTGTGAGTTTATCAATATGGTGAAGGGGATGTGGATGTTGGTGTGGGTGTGTATGTAAGAGCTTAAATGAGTTACAAAGAAACCAGACATTAGTTTCCTCTGTGTGTATCCATTTTTTGGTTGTTGTCGTTCTTTTGTCGGTGGTGTTGTTTTGGAATTTTTTTTGGGAGGGGATGGAGTGTTTTTTTGTTTTCAGTGGGGGGAGGGGGGGTTGGGGTTGGGGTTTTTTTTGGGGGGGGGTTAGGGGGGTTGTCTTTTGCTAGTTCTATCTTGTTAAATATGAAGATGAAGCCATAGAAGAATTTTATGACCAGCTACAAGAGGTTCTGAATCAAACTCCCAAGAAAGACATCCTCGTTGTGCAAGGTGACTGGAACGCCAAGGTAGCAGAAGATGCATGGAAAGATTGGGAGGGTGTTTGTGGGCCACATTGCAATAACCAATCAAATGAAAGAGGCTTGAGACTCCTGGAGTTTGCCAGTAACAACCACCTCCAGCTAGTGAATACACTTGGCCCACACAAGAAATCCAGAAAATGGACATGCCATAGCCCAAATGGAGAACACCACAACCAAATAGATTACATCATGGTGAAAAGACGGTTTCAGTCTAGCGTTAACATCGCACAGACACGAAGTTTTCCAGGAGCAGACATAGGGAGTGATCATGATCTTGTGATGATGACTTTCCCCGACTACGTCTAAAGAAAATCCACAAGCGGAACAACATCAGAATCAAATTTGACCTTGAGAAGCTGAAGGACCCAGAGGTATTACAAAATTTTCAAGCAAGGATAGGTGGAAAGTTTGCAGCACTCACTGTGATAGACTCAGACATAGATACACTGACGAATAGTTTCAATACAGCGGTGACTGAAACAGCAAGCGAGCTTCTTGGCAAACACCGACCAGTCAAAAAACCATGGGTCACACCTAACATCCTACAACTATGCGACAAGCGTAGAGAGTTGAAGAAAAAGAAAAATGAAACAAAAGAAAGAGCAGAACAATATAGGGCAGTCAACAAACGAATCAGGAAGTCCATGACGGAGGCAAAAGAGAAATGGATCGGTGAACAGTGCCAAGACATTGAAGAGAACATCAAGAAAAACAATAGCAAGAAAGCATATCAGCTGGTGAAAGACCTGACTAGCACAAAACAGAGAAAAGGTTTAACAATCCAAGACAAAAATGGGAAGTGTCTCAATGACGACCAGGATATTCTGAACAGATGGACAGAATACTGCTCCGACCTGTATAACTATAGAACCGCAGGAGATCCAGAAGTCCTTAATGTACCCGAAAGCAAAGATACAGACAGTCAAACCCTATCCTCCGAGAAGAAGTGGAAACAGCAGTCAGATCGCTGAAAAAGGGGAAGTCAGCAGGGGCTGACAACATTCCAGCTGAGTTGGTCCAAGCTGGAGGGGAAGACATGATCAGCGCCCTACTAAGAATCTGCAACAAGATCTGGCAGACAGGAAAATGGCGAACACCATGGACACAGTCACTCATCATCACCCTCCCCAAGAAAGGAAATCTACAACAATGCCATAATTACCGCACAATCAGCCTCATATGCCACCCAAGCAAGGTCATGCTGCAGATAATATTGAATAGACTGAAGCCACAAGCAGAGACCATCATTGCTGAGGAACAAGCAGGTTTCAGAGCAGGGCGCAGCACAACAGAACAGATATTCAACCTCAGAATACTACGTGAGCGGTACCTTCAACATCAACAAGACCTTTACTACGTATTTATCGATTTTAAGAAGGCATTTGACAGGGTGTGGCATGCAGCTTTGTGGGCAACCATGAATTTGTACAGCATCAATGAAAACCTGATCAGAGTCATCAAACAGCTGTACAGAGAGGCCACCAGTGCAGTGTACTACAACAACAACAACATTGGAGAATGGTTTCGAACAACAGTTGGAGTAAGGCAGGGCTGTCTACTCTCACCCACTCTTTTCAACATCTTCCTTGAGAGAATCATGGCTGATGCACTGGAACATCATGAAGGATCAGTCAGCATTGGTGGCAGAATGATCACAAACCTCGCTTCGCAGATGACATTGATGGAATAGCAGGATCAGAAAAAGAGCTTGCCAGCCTAACAGAACACCTGAATAAGGCCTCCAAAACATACGGCATGGAAATCAGTGCAGAGAAGACCAAACTGATGACTAATAACACCAACGGCATTAGCACTGATATCAGGGTTAATGACCAGAAGCTGGAAAACAGTTCAAAGCTTCAAGTACCTGGGAGCCATTGTATCAGACCAGGGATCCAAGCCAGAAGTAGTATGCAGGACTGCACAGACAATAACAGCTTTGTCAAAACTAAACACCATCTGGAGAGATAAAAATATCTCACTTATCTCCAAGATCAGACTAATGCGCTCCCTTGTCATATCCATATTTCTGTATGCCTGTGAATCATGGACCCTGACTGCAGATTTGGAGAGAAGAGTACAGGCAGTGGAGATGAGATGCTTTTGGAGACTCCTTGGCATCTCCTACGAAGACCACATAAGCAACGAAAGCGTGCATAACAGAATCCAGCAAACCATTGGACCCTATGAGAACCTTCTAACGATCGTGAAAAAGCGTAAACTTAAATGATATGGGCATGTCACAAGATCCAAAGGACTTGCAAAGACAGTTTTACAAGGCACTGTCCAAGGAGGAAGAAGAAGAGGCAGACCAAGGAAGAGCTGGGAGGATAACATCAGCGAATGGACAGGCCTAGAACTCAACAAAACCCTGAGAAAGGCAGAACAGAGAGAGGAATGGAGGGAACTGGTTGAGTCTTTGAGGGTGCCCCCACGGTCGTCAGACTACGGGACAGATAGATAGATAGATAGATCTTGTTAAATAATTGTCTGGGCTATTATTGTTTTTGTGTTTACGTTTGTTGTTGTTGTCGTTGCTGTTGCTGGCGGCGGCGGCGGGGCGGCGGCGGAGGCGGTGGTGGTGGTGTGTGTGTGGGGGGGGGGAGGGGAAAAATGGGGGGTTTGGTTGTTGTGGTTGTTTTATCGTTTATGTTTGCTTTGTTTAGTTGTGTGTTTGGTTTTTGTTTCTTTTTTGTTTTGTTTTCTTTTGCTTTTTGGAAGATGTATTTTTACAATCAGTTTTTCTTCTGTTTGATTTGTGTGGCCTATTATTGTTTAGGTTTGTTTTATTGTATTTATGCATATATATTATCATTATTATTTTTATTATTACATGTTTTTTCAGTTAAAACCTGTTCTTCTTTTCGAAAGAGAAGGCCATTGTGTGTAGTGGGGACGGATGAATTTACAAAACCGCATACACACGGGGACTAGATGTTAAAAAAAGTACACGAGTGCTTATTGCACCATCCTCTAAATTGAAGAATAGAATGAACCAGAATGAAATTAAATAAAGTAAAATAAAATCTTTGGATTCGTTAGGAGACTTTTCTTCTGCAGAGACCACTTTCCTGCGTGGAGGTGCGTTCCATGCAAACTGAATATAAAACACGTCGGATGACAACTTTCTGAAGGCCTATGCTTTCAATGGTAACACAAGTCGCCTACATTTCTTTCAGCGCAGCATTCAGCATGTCTTATAGCGTTAATGGAAGTCCTTCAAGGGGCATGTGACTAAAATACGCCATAATCAAACCGTTGCAAAGTTTGTAAGAGCTGAAGAGTTAGACGTCCTGCTGGCTGCAAGATAAAAATAGCACTCAGAGAGAAGTAATGAATCTTTATTTTTTCAATGGTAACAGAATAAGCATGCGCATACTTCTTTTCATCCGGCCCTTGCCCTGATTAGGGACTATCAACAAAACAAGAGAAAACCCTACTACAACAACAACATGATTTAAAAAAGATAAGAACATATTTAACAATGCATCATCCTTAACTGACTTGTACATTAATTTCAAGAGATACATAGATTATAATTTTGGGGGAGAAAAGAGATATGCGTTAATAAACATATAATTCTCAAATGAATTAAACATCAACATGAAAACTGATACACTGATTATAATTAAGTAATATGAATAAAGTAAAATAGAGGGGAGACAGCAAGAAGCAAGAAGCAAGAGAGAGAGAGAGAGAGAGAGAGAGAGAGAGAGAGAGAGAGAGAGAGAGAGAGAGAGAGAGAGAGAGAGAGAGAGAGAATGACAATGACAATGACAAATTCTTTGACAATGACAAATTCTTTTATTTCGAGGATAATGAATAAGCATCATGTGCTTTTTACATCAGTCCCCGCCCCTAGGGATACATCTTAACAATAACCCAACACTTATACAGTGAGAGAGAGAGAGAGAGAGAGAGAGAGAGAGAGAGAGAGAGAGAGAGAGAGAGAGAGAGAGAGAAAGAGAGAACTCTGAACTCTGAAATTGTTTAATGTACATCGGCCTTTGGCCACAATACAGAGAGAGAGAGAGAGAGAGAGAGAGAGAGAGAGAGAGAGAGAGAGAGGAGAGAGAGAGAGAGAGAGAGAGAGGAAAAGAGAGAGAGAGAGAGAGAGAGAGAGAGAGAGAGAGAGAAAGAGAGAGAGAGAGAGAGAGAGAGAGAGAGAGAGAGAGAGAGAGAGAGAGAAGAGAGAGAGAGAGAGAGCATTTTCAGGTTACGTCAACATCAAAATAAATCAGATATCAAATTCTGATAAAACATCCTCACTAAAGCCTTTTTTTAAACATACTATCAATAAACATACCAAGTTAAGTTACAAAATGTCGAAGAACCTGATATAAAAGAGTTTTAACAGCCCCGCCAACAACAGCATCAATATAACAATTGGAAGTGAGGCAAATCAGTTAAAACTCACTCAATACATTTCCAAGAGGCATGGTATATTGACTGAAGACGGAGAACAATATTGTATGCATTTCAGACGATGATAAATAAAGCACTATTAAAATGTATAAAACAAACATTTATATAAAAATAATACATTTCACATATAAGATGAATGCCAAAAGCTCTCTCGAGAGAGAGTACATTTCCAGGTTGTGTGATCATCTAGATAAATGCTATGTAATAAAACACCCACACAAACCTCCCTCAACTTAGGATACAGCTACAAATAACAAACAAATCCAAATGTAGCCTGCAAAAGAACACCCGCATATAAAAAAGAAATGTCTGACAGTCAAGACGAAACCATTGTAACCATTTCCAAATTGTGCCGAATAGATCTAGAGAAAATAAAAATTGCATGATTTAGAACAATAACAGTCAAGAACATTAAAAATTTCATAACCATGGAATCCTTGCATTCATGGCGGTTAAAGTGTTTTAAGAAGAATAGAGGGGAGGGGAAGAGAGGGAGAGGGGGAGGGAGATCGACAGACAGGCAAAGCCACAAAGTACATTTTTGAATGATATTATCATCTGGATAATATGTTATCTTTGACAACATCTACACAAGCTATCTCATCGTAAAATATTGCTACCATAGTATATAGTAAAAATGATATTAATAAAACAAAATTTAACATACAAAGGAACATATATAAAGTCTATCCAAAAGTATATCAAAAGTCTAACGAGTTTCCATAGCGTAGTAGGTCTTTATTTATGACAAGGGAAAACGAGAACCTCAAATTAGAACGATAATAAACACAAATTACATACTTTAACATAGTCACTAAATAATTCTTACTGATAAATTTTCTAGTTATTAACCACTAGTATAAATTTCAAAGCCATAACACAATGGTTATTTCATTGACATTGATGATATGATCATGGTGAGATGCTATGACCATTCCTTGAACAGAAATTTACTGGGTTACATGTGGCAAGAGAACTGTTGTGTTAGCATCAGTTAGTAGTTTTGAGGTGGGTATACATAGCTTTCTTGAAAGCTTCTTTACTTTGGGATGTTTTCACGCATGTTGGTAGCATGTTCCAGAGTAGGCTACCTGAGTATGTGAGGCTTTATCTTTTCTTTTTTTATATCGAGGATAATGGAATAAACACTTATGTGCTTTTTTACATCCAGTCCCCATGTTTATTTCATTTTGCTAATTATGTCATCTGTTCCCACAGCACACAATGGCCTACTCTTACGAAAAGTGGAACAGAATTTAACGTGTGCGCAAGATGTTCTGCGTGCGTTCGCACACGGGGCCTCGGTTTATAGCCTCATCCGAAGGACTTTGGGGGTGAGTGGAGTCTGCACTGATGTGAACTCCAGGGGAAAATATCCCCTTGAACGGGAATTGAACCGGGGTTGTCGGATTGCGAGCGCAATGTTCTAACCACTAGGCTATCCCGTCCCCCAGCTAGACTAGGCTTGATTTATAGAGGTCAATTCTAGGTATTGGTAACTGAATTTTGGTAGGATATCGGGAAGTCATATGGACTTTAGATTGGAGAGAGAGGGGGGTGAGGGAGGGAAACAGACATACAGACAGACAGTGAAACAGACAGAGACAGGAACTCAGGGTTTTAATTGAAAGGCTACCGGCCTGTATACAAGAGTATTCATTTTGACAAAAGAAACTTCAAACAAAACAGTACAACAAGCATAGATAATGTTGGCATTATCAAGAGTGATTTCCAAAAGAAACATGAACTACTTCAACTTTTTATACACCAGTTAGACCTAACAAAGTTCTCGGGATTTCAGAGAATAAAATATATACATACCCAAAATTTAAACTGATAGACATTTTCACTATTCAGAATAGTTTGAAGAGATTACTCATTCGCATTTGTGAAGTACTTGAGACAGAGGGAGACAGAGAGAGACAGAGACAGAGAAAAGGGCAGTGTTTACCTTTTCCCAATACAGACGCAGCTGACTTAACCAGTCAAAGGCGTTGACATCATTACAGCCAATCTTGTACAGCTTCTCCACAATGTCTCGGGCGTGAACCTCGATGGTGACTAAGGCCACGACTTTAGAGCGTTGGTTTTTCGTCAGATTGCCCCGGATGGCTTCCGAAAATTTGTCCAGCATCTGAACCTGGGAACAGAGAAGGATATGTCAGTGCACGCCAGGTTTCTCCACAGCATGGGAGCCTTCTAACACGTTCAACCGTACACCAAAATTAACACCTACAAAAGAAATGAACACATCGGGAAAAGCAAGAGAAGTGGGGGCTTTTTCTAGCTCTATCTAGTTTAACGAATGAAGACGGCTACCTCCAATGCCGGTACACATTGGAACGCCTCTCAACAAAACTGCTTGAACACTGTAGTTAACAATCAATACAGTACGTACAACAAGAGATCCAGAGACTTGATGCCTGATTTTTAAGCGGACAACTTAGAGCACACATCCACATCAGACAGATCAGTCTTGGGAGACAGCAATACTAAGAAGGCTGACCTGCAGTGTGTCTATCACAAAGAGTGAGGAGATCTTTGCTTTTACTTTCAGACCTTGAGGTACACACACACACACACACAACACACACACACACACACACACACCACACACACACACAGCACACAACACACACACACACAGCACACACACCAGCACACACACCACAACACACACCACACACACACACACACACACACACCAGCACACACACACATACACCAGCACACGCAAGGAGTGGAGGCAGAAAGAGCGGGGAGACCTGTGAAGACACAGCGCTGACCTGCTTCTTTTTCTGGTGCTTGAGCGGCCGTCTCTCCCCTCTCTCCTTGACCTGGGTCAGAGCCCTGGTGACATCTGTAGTCCACTGTATCTGACTGGCTGTAATGCACAGCTGAAATATCGCGCCACACACACACACACACACACACACACACACACACACACACACACACACACACACTTCATTAACAGCAGACATCATCGCTCCTGTTCCTGTCTGTCTGTAGTGATCTCCACACTGCTGGAAGACTGAGAACAGCAAGCACAGACACAGCTGACACCCACCGTACACAGCAGGTGACACAGCCTCACTTCTATTCCTGTCTGTCTGTCTGTCTGTCTGTCTCTCTGTCTGTCTGTCTGTAGTGACCTCAACACTGAGGACAGCAAACACAGACAGACTGTCTCACTTCCATTCCTGTCTGTCTATAGTGACAGCAACACAGATACACTGACATACACCACACACAGCAGCTGGAGGGTGGTCATCGCAGATGCTCTGGTCTCATGCTGAACTCAGTTCGTATTTCCAGTACACTTCTGTGCTGTGGTGAGCTCGTTCAAAGTCTTTGGTGGATGGTCAGGAAAGGTCACTGGAGAGATGTGGATGGTGTCGCCATTCGATGTGGACACTACCAGCGACTGGCTCCCGACTGACTATTTACTGTCGTTAGGAGGGCGCTTTATTATGAGGTTCCTGAGTATGTAGTCAGAAACAGGACACCATCCACTGAATTCCACCAAAGTGACCAGCACAGTACAGGCCCCTCAGACTGATGGACCAGGCGGGCTGACATTTGGTCCTTATGGACATCTGACCTGGGGAGCACATAATATTCTGGGTCTATGGGAGCAAATGAAAAGTAGGCAGTGTGGGAACAGCATACAGGAACAGCTCACGCAGTGCTGTAGTCAAAAATCTTTAACCTAACCTCAGTGGGTGCAGTAACGTCTACTTACCCTGTTCTCAAGTACCCTTGTCACAAACCCTTTGACTGTACTACATACTTGAATAGCTTTTCGATCAATGTCGACATCAAGGGTGGGTTGTAAAGTAAAAAGAGAGAGAGAGGCAGACAGAATGATAAAATCTTTTTTTGTTTTTTTGACAATGACAAATTCTTTCATTTCGAGAGTAATGAATATATAAGCACATGTGCTTTTGACAATCGAGAAGAGAGAGAGGGAGGGAGACGAAGATAGAGAGAGTGAAGAGAGAATAGAGAGAGATGAGAAGAAGAAGAGCGATGAGAGAGGGAGAGGAGAGAGGAGAGAGAGAGAGAGAGAGAGAGAGAGAGAAGAGAGGTTCAGGCAGACCTGTCCAGGCCAGTCCTTGATCCACTTGTCCCGTTTGGTCAGCTGTTTTTTCAGAGCGACCCGTGTGTTCTTCAGCACCTCCTTCAGCGTCCATCGCATGGTCTTCTCCACCTCACACAGCCACGCCTGCACACACACACACGCACACACGCACGCACGCACGCACGCACGCACGCACGCACGCACACACACACACACACACAATCTTACCAGTATATCGGATGCAAACACCACATACCCTATTCTGGACTTGCTGGCAATTCTGTCAGCTATCTTTCTTTTCTAAAGACCCTTTGATCACCTGCTATACTGTTTTCCTGTGTCCCTGGTGTCGTTTTCCTTACAGACAACAACAACAACAACAACACAACACAAAACAACTGAACACAACACAACACCTAACTTACTGTGAAGATTGGTTTCTGTCACTTTCTTCTTCCAGTGCTACTCCACGACAAAAAGCTAGTAAAATCAAGAATGACCTGTACACACTTCAATCTGAGGTACTGAAGTGATTGTTCACTTGAGCTTTGAACAAAATACCAATGTAGTGGACCCGCAAGAAGCAGATGCTTCACATCAGTCAAGAAACTGTCAACAGGGCATTCCTTTGAGACAGCAGGACAGCAAGGACATAACCAAAGGACAATAACCAAAATGTAGGACAGTGATGGTAGAACAGAGTAGACACCACGAGTCCATATAGCCATGTCAAGTGAGTGTGAGTGCTGACAGATATATGACGGATACAGTGCGGTTCTGTCAGGAAAGTATGAAAACATACTGTGACCATTCAATGTCTCCTTATTCTGAGCAATGTCTGAGTATTCAGCACTGAGTATTCTGACCTTGTGAAGAGGAGGAGGAGGAGGAGGAAGACAGGGATGATTATGATGACGACTACGACGGCGAGGAGGATGAGGGGGAAGAGGATGACAACGACGATGATGATGACGATGATGGTGATTACGACGATGACGATGATGATGATAATGAAGATGATGATAATGATGAGCTAGATGCTGCCTACCTCTACTGGTCCCTCCAGAAAGATGGTAGAGGCAAATTCCACATACTCCCCCTCCACTGACGCCATGCCTGCTGCCTCCCACTTCTTCCCGTTCTGAAAACACATCGGCCTTACTTTCACCTATCCCGTAGTCTCATGGACCGTGGGGCATCAATGAAGATTTTGCAACCAGCTTCCTCCGCTGCCCACGGTCCTCTGTTTTCCGAAGCCAATCGTTCCATTCAAGGCCAGTCCACTACCTCATGTTGTCTTCCCATCGTTCTCTCTGTCTGCCTCTTCGTCTCCCTTCCTTGTACTGTTCCCTGTAGGGCAGTCTTGGCCAGCTCAGATGTTCGTGTGACGTGTCCAAACCACTTTAGTTTGCGTTTTTCACTGAAGTCAGGAACTGTTCATATGGTCAGATGGCGTTTTAAATTCTGTTTTTCACTTCCTCAGTAGTGATGTGATCTCTGTATGAGATACCAGTTTGTGAATGTTCCTCATCTCCATTGCCTGTATTCTTTTTTCAATGTCTGCTGTTATGGTCCACGTTTCACATGCGTACAAAAATGTGGACATGATCAGGGAACGAATCAGTCTGATCTTGAAGCTGATGGCGATGTTCTTGTCGTTCCAGAGGCCTTTCAGTTTGGTCTGGGCTATCCTGGAGAGAATTTCAGGTTCTGATCCTTCATCCGATACTATAGCTCTCATATATTTAAAGCTATGGACGGTATCAATTTTCTTGCCGTCTATAATTATGTCAGTGATAAAGTCATTGGCATTATTTTTTCATCAGCTAGGTTTTCTCTGCACTGATCTGCATGCCATATGCCGAAGAGACTTCATCAAGGTGATTGACCAGGTTGATTAGCTCTTGCTCTTCTCCAGCTAGGCCCTCGATGTCGTCGGCAAAACGTCAGTTTGTCATTGTCCTACCTACAATGCTTACTGTTGCTTCATGATTTTCAAGTCCACCAGCAATTATTCTCTCTAAGAAGATGTTGAAGACGGTTGGAGAGAGCAGACATCCTTGGCGTATTCCCAATGTGGTTCGTAACCAATCTCTTCTGTTGTTGTCATAGTAGATCGCGCTGTTGCCTTGTTATAGAGGCATTCCATGGTTCTGATCAGGTTGGTATTGATGCTATACAGCCTCATGGTTGCCCACAGAGCCCCATGCCATGCTCTATTGAACACCTTCTTAATGTCTACACAGACTTAGTAAAGATCTTGGTGTTGCAAGTATTTCTCACAGAGTATTCTAAGATTAAAAATTTGTTCGGTAGTCATCCGTCCTGCTCTGAAACCTGCCTGCTCTTCTTTGATGATCTCCTCAGCTTGAGGCTGTTGTCTATTCAGGAGAATTCTTAATAATAATAATAATAATAACAATGATAATAATAATAATAATAATAATAAATGGAATTTATATAGGGCCTTATCTTGCACAGACAAATCAAAGTGTTTGCACTCAACTCATTTTTACACAGTCATGCAACCAATACTAAGTAATAGTTCTAACAAATCCAAATGCACGCACGCACGCACGCACACACACACACACACACACACACACACACACACACACACACACACAGAAGTTATACACTTTGGCAGGGTGGTAGGATTATTGGCTGTTGATAAGCAGGACAGCTATGAAATGAAACAGAAGAAAATATTAGGTTTGAAACAAATATGTCTTGACGCCGAATTTAAAAGTGTCACAAGAAGGCCTTTGGCGAAGAGAGATAGGGAGGCCATTCCAAATCGATGGACCAGGAACAGAGAAAGAGCGATGGCAAACGGTGGACTGGCTGAATCTAGGTATTCGTAAGCCCAAGGAATCTGCAGAAGAGCGAAGGGAACGAGAAGGAGTGTACAGGTGAAGTTATTCACAGAGGTAGGAGGTTGCTGTTTTGTGGAGACATTTGTAACAGAGAGTACTGATTTTATAGTTTATTCTTTGTGGCACAGGCAGCCAGTGGAGAGATCGAAAGAGAGGGGTAATGTGCCAAGATTGTTTTTCTTTCTGAGGACTAGTCGAGCTGCAGAGTTTCGAATACGTTGAAGGGAATGGATTGATGATGCTGGCAGACCAGCCAGAAGAGAATTGCAATAATCCAGACGTGAAGGAATGAGAGATGCCACGAGTTTTGAAGTTGGGCCTGTGGACAGGTACTTTCGAATTGCACTCATACGCCGTAATTGATAGTAGCACAACTGGCAGG
>CM054155.1:674948-742416 GCA_028751875.1 Rapana venosa | reverse complement strand
ACTGACAAGCCCTCTACTCACAAAGGACAGCTTGAGGGACTTGATGTTGTCGAAGCATTTCTTGAGGTGGGGCTGGATGGCTTCAGGGTTTTTGGACTGGCCCAGGATCTCCAGCAGGTCGTCGTTGGAGATGAAGTAGAAGCGGGGAAAGATCTGGCGCTTGGTCTCCAGGTAGACGTCCAGGGACTTCTGGATGGCTTCCAACTGCGTGTTCATGTCGTTCAGCTGCTCCAGCTGACCTGGGTCACGTCACAACACGTCAGGACATCATTCAGGCCCGCACATCACTTTCTCCTAAAGCCCGCTGCTGTCTGCTCCTGATTTCACATTTCAAGCATTGAAACAAAAACAAAATAGACAACAATTTACAAACCACGGAAGACTGCATCTCAGATTTAAACAGCATGAATCCCAGCTTTAGATAGACACTGTCTTCACTCTGGATTAGCATTAGCCAAAGTTTAAATCTACCACAAGTCTGATATCAATCTAGTAACACTAGACAACAGCCACACATTCACACACTCTCCCAACCCCCTCCCCCCTCCCCCCCACGCATGTTGCTGTTCACATGTTACTGTTATTTCTACAGACAATTTTTAGGATATTAATTTTTCACAGACAAATGTCGCCATTCTGCCTTTCTGCCGACTGATTCCACCAGAGACACAGGGGACAAGAGCACTAGCAAGGCTGTCTGTCCAATGATCCAGAAACTGCACAAATCTGCATTCTTCCTGCACCAGAAACCTCCTGGAATGGAGGCAACACGGCTTTGACGCCTACACGACTTGTTTTAATCACTAGCGCTGCAATGTCCTAAAATCATTCTAGTGCACTGCACTGCATGCTCTGGCATACGCATACCCTTCGTCAGGCCAGATCTGTGGCCATGACATTGGGGCTTCTTTCCTCAGGAAAAAGTGCTTTGCCACAGTACAGGTGCAGCACCCCCATTTCCCCACTCTGTCTGCGGCTCTACCCATTTCTTTTCTGATTACGGGTTTTTTTCTACAACATTGTACCATGGACAAACCCTCTTGACGCAGTGGGTCCTTTTACATGCGCTAGATGTATGTTTCATACGGCACCTCAGTTTCTGGGACTCATCTGAGAGACTGCTACACGGACCGTCACTTATGATCTAGTGTATGGGAAAAGTCTGGTTTCAGAAGAGGAGGGGGGTCAAATGCGCCATCTTTTGCTTTCTAGGTGACTGTGACACCACAGACCACGGATGCAGCCAGTGCCAGTGTGGCTATAGTGTCAGAAGTACAGCAGGGCGGAACAGATTGTTAGTCATTCAGTATGTCCCAACGGTCGGGCAGTCTCCTGGGAAGTTGCAGGCAGCGGCAGGTGAGACCACTGGCTGATGAGAACATGCGTTGCTGTAATGGTCCTTCCAGCGTGATGTTGATGCTCATCAAAGTGCGACATCCTGGCACTGCTTCCTTGTCCCCCAGAAAGTTGCTGCTATACAAGTTTATACAGAGTGTCACCGAGGACTGCAGTGGCGGCGCACACACCACACCTGCCAACAGCGCGAGCACCACACTTACGGAAGCTTCAACACAAGGTGGATGGCATCAACCTGGTTATTGTTTATCATTCCACATTGCATGTTTATGGTTTTTTGCTTGTGTAAGTACCAAGAGTAGACATTCCATTACATCTCCGCTTTCTCAGATAATGCTATGAAAAAAACAACACACAAGCACCATCTGAAAATAACACTACACTACTACACTACACACACACACACCCATATACACATACATTTGTATGGCTTGTCACTGTTTAACTTTTTTTTATATTATGTATTCATATATATTTTCATTATTCTCTTTTTTTTAGATAGATGGCTTGGTGAAAAAAGCAACTGCACTGCTTATTCAATGTACCATCTGAAAATAAAAGTTTGACTCACACACACACACACACACACACACACACATTACACTTTAAATCAGAGATACAGACGAAAGCCAAAGAGAAGGAGGTGCAACCGGCCCACCACAATGTGGACTAGGAACGAGACGAAGCTGTCTCTAGTACAATGTTGCTGTGCTGTGCTGTGCTGTGTTGTGCTGTGCTGTGCTGTGCTGTGCTGTGCTGTGCTGTGCTGTGCTGTGCTGTGCTGTGAACTGTTACGTGAAGATTGTCTTCATTCATAGCACGCTTTTAGCGTAGCAGACTGTATTCTCCATAAGAAAAGAGAAAAATCCTCTGACACTGGATTATGGCTGCCTATATGGCGACGTACTTGAAAACAGCCAGACAAGCACACTTCTCATCTGGTGAGTACTGACGGTGCTATAGTCATTCCCAGGTGGGATGAGTGAAACTAAATGCAGAGGAATGCTAAGAACTGAACAGAACAGCAAATACAACAGAGAATGTGTTCACAAGTATTGATACAAAAACACTCGTCCACATTAGTATTTGTAAACCGTATGTGGCACCAGACACATACACAAGAGCGAGAGAGCGCCTGCTGTCATACTAAGCCTACGTCCAGGTACAGTCACAGTGTTAACTACTAATGAGAATATGTGCACACACTGATACAAGACTGTTTAACTAGTGATGACATGTGTGCAGACAGAGTGATAGAAGACACTTTTGACACTCAATGGGCATGTTGGGCGTCAATACAGACAGACAGACAGACAGACAGACGGACAGACGGACAGACGAGACACCACGCCAGAGTGGACTGAAGGTCTGAGCTGCCCACAGCCCCGCTCACCTCCATGTACATCCACAGTCTCTGCACCACCAGCAGCATCTCCGTCACCTCCAGAATCTGCGACAGCTTTCTCTCCCAGGTGTCCACCATGGCGGCAAAGGGCTTGACGAAGCGGGAGGCCTTCATAGTGGTCAGCGACACCTGGTTCTCCTCCAGGGCCGAGAAGATATCGTCTGTGCTCCTGCAGCAAAGACCAGCCCCGCCTTGCACACACTGAATCCGTGCAGGGTCGAAGAAAGAGACTTGAAATCATGGGGAAAATGGTTCCTATATCATCACTCACAACTGCACACTGATTCAACGCAGGGACAGACAAAGAAACTGACTGGAAATCGGAAGAAATGGTTACTACAGCATCAGTCACAACTGCATGTCAGCAAGCGCCGATACCTCATGACATGCAAACAATTATGGTTTTCGTTCCTCAGCGAGAGCTCCAAGATTCACAAACGGTGAGATTTTGCCTATGCAACCTTTTTTGCTCACCATGAAGGTAGCCGCACATCGACTTCGGGGATGATGTCTAAACACGACACCAGTCTGCATTAGTTTTTGAAATGTTGTCAACCGTTCCCACCGGTACGCAATGGCCTACTCTTCCGAAAGGCAGAACAGGTTTTAACATGCGCCCAAGACGATCTGTCTGTGTTCGCAGACAGGACCTCTATTTATAGTCTAATCGGAAGGACTTAGTTTATACTAGTGGTGAATATTGTCCTATCATAGAGAATAGAAAGTGTTCCACAGAGCAGCTGCATAAAGTATGTCTTAGCCACAAGCATTGTCCATCATGGGCTCTACCTATGAACTCTCTGACAAGCATGTATACATTTTCTGTAATCTGACTGGCACTTGCCTGCAGTGGGCTGTGGTTCAGCAGAAGATTCGGATCATACATTACAATATGGTTCGTAGTATGAACCTACATCTGAAAGTACTGGTTTTCCCATGATGAAACTCTTCCGATATCTCTCTCTCTCTCTCTCAGTTTGTAGCATGAAGAGGTGTACAGTAGAGCTCTGTCACTGCCAGCAACACAGCTACTTTGTACTAACTGTGCCTGTTCCTCCACTTGCTCTTTGGCGTGACCCAGTGGAAAGCTGTCATCAGAATAGGACATTAGCTTCTTTCATGTGAGCATATGCTGATCAGGTGAACGCAGGGCCCCTCTGTCCAAAGTAAGAAACGACAGAAAATCAGATTAGCACGACTGTTAGGCTTTGTGACGTTGTGATAGGTTTGTTCAGTTTTGTTCAGTTCTTACGAAACGTTTTAGGAGGAGACGTGCTGAAGCAAACTACTATGCTCACAAAGACCCTTCACCACCAGAAGTCTGTCGGGTTCACGGAGAGGTTCAGGACACTCGCGGACAGAGACTTTTGTCAACAAATGAGAGATGGCTGAACAGGACAAAAAATAACAATACAAAAGTGTAGGGCAGTAAGTTTTATTACATTGTATACAGTTGTGTTATGTTTGGCAATACATTATACTGTTGTGTCTTACCTCAACTTCTCCTGACCCTTGTCTTTGTAGTTTACCATGTCGCACTGCCTTATATATTACATCATTTATTATATCCTATTCTTCTTCTTCTTCAAGTGTCCGGTCTGGTCCTGCAGACATCGACGATCATGGCTCTCCATTCTTCCCTGTTCTTGGTCCCTCTCATGAGCTCATTGTTGGTGCCCTCTTTATTCCTTGCGAATTTGTTTAAGCTGTCTGTGAATTTTGTGCGTTGTCTTCCTTGCTCTTGTTTCCACAGATTTTGCCACTCCATAACAGTTTCTTTAGTCCGTCAGCCCTGATTATATGGCCGAAAATTTGAGCTGTCTTTCTCTGATGGTGTTCAGAAGGGATCACTTGTACCCAGCCATTTCCATTACTTCTGCATTTGTTTTTCTTTTTGTCCATGAGACATATCCTATCCTTTGTCCATATCCTATTAATATATTGTTTTGCATTATATCATATTCATATCATATCATATCATATCATATATCATATATCATATCATAGTACTCTGCCCCTTACCTAAACTTGTAGTGGCCCTTATCTTTGTAGGGCGCCATGTCGTATTCACAGCCGGTCCAGTAATCCCTGATATGAGCCAGGCCCTGTGAGCACACAGAACAATCAACACAACCCACATGACGACCAGGAGAATCACGAGGACGAGGACTATGACAAAAGTGATGATACTGACGACGACTACAAGGCAAATGATTGCTATATCTAATGGCCACTCTTGGTACTTCCTACATTACCAATGGCCCCTTCTTCAGCAGGGATCTGTGACTCTATCCTGCATGACTAGACATTCCAGGCCCCGCAGTGTAGTGCTGCAAACACTGGGCAAAGTAAGCAGACACCTGCACAGCTCTAGCCGCTTGCCATGAGGTAACTGCAAGTGTTATGAGGCAAGAACACAACAGGCTTCATGAAGTAGACAACGAGACTGGGATACGAAAACACATGACAATACATCGTTTGGAGAAAGTAAACAGCTATCCCATTCACTAGCAAAGATCTTTTTAGCTGAAATATTATTTCAATGCAAAAGCAATCACTGGCCTACGCTCAAACACCTGGGTTCAGCGCATATTGATTAAACAGAAAGCAAGACACGCGCATGCACACGCGCATGCTAGCGTGCGCGCACACACCACACCCCTCATGCACGCGCGCGCACACATTTCACAAGCGTACACGCCGGCAACACAGAAACAGACATATGAAATCCTAGTTAGGGACTCTTGCATGGTCAAGAAGAAGGGAAGAGGCAGCTTTAGGGCATGTTGAAGGCTGAGACTATGAAGAAAGGGCAAGAGGAAGATGAAACCAAAGAGGGGAGGGGGTGCTGGCTGAGAGAAGCTACCTGGCCCACAACCTTTCAAAGCACAGGCTGCAACACCTATGGCCTTGTATCACAGAAAGAGTGAGAGCAGTCAGTGGGAACAAACAGCAGAGAGTATGGTAGAGAAGGGAGGGACCAAGCTGACAGACACATTGGAAAGCGAGAAGCAGTGCGGTGTAGCTGATTCTACTTTGCACAGGTGGCCAGCAGAGGCAATGAAACACACGGTTTAGATGGTTAGAGGAGCGAAAGACCAAGCCAGCAGCATGAGTCTAAACTCTGTGTCACTGGTGCAGACTTTGGGGCACAGCTAGGAAGGAACTGCCATCACAAGCCTGGAGGGAACCAATGGCACGCAGTCAGGGCAACAGCGCATCTCCAGACAAACAACGACATTCAGAGTGCAGTCTGCACCCCTCAAAGTAGCAGATCTGACAGAGAGGAAGGGACAGGAGGTTCAACGGTCAAGTGATTCTCAGTAACGACTCCTCAGTTGGGGGCTGTGGTAAACAGGAGGACTGTGGAATCATTCAAACCTTCTCCATATATGTTTACTTAATGCGCAATCTGTCTGCCCAGAGGGCAAAGCCGACTATCTCTCTGATTTCATATCTGAACAGAACATCGATCTAACTTTTCTCACAGAAACCTGGCTAAACCCACAAGGTCATGAACCAACAATACAACAACTGACACCACCTGGCTACAAAACCCTTTCTTTTCCACGACTCTCTCCCGTGGAGGTGGCATTGCTGTCATCTATAAAGACACACTGCAACCAGCTCTGTCCCTCTGCCACTCCCTTCCTTTTCCCCATGAATCTTTTGAAGTCTGTAAACTCGACCTCAACTTACCTGGCCATTCTATTACATTCTGTTGTCTTTACCGAGTGGGGCAGTCGTTGAAGGGATGTTGTGGTGGTTACCACCTCGGGCGGACGACTCAGTCTGGCTCCGCAACAGAGCTAATACTGTCGTTATAGAAGGGGGCTTAGTAGGTGGCGTTCTGCGTATGTTAACTCAGAACAGGCGCCACTGAACCTCACCAAAGTGACCCAGTAGCAGTGCAGGGCCTCGCCGGCTGGCAGCCCTATGGCTGCCTGATATTGGTGGGTTCTTCCGACCCGGGAATACATAACGAATCTGGGTATGGCTGTAGCAGGGAGATTAAGATGAGTGGCGTGGGTACAGCAGGACAGGGTTGTCACAAACTATGAGGCAGCAAGAAAAAAAATGATGTCAGTGTTCATTTCAAACATTGTGTTGCAGCAATGACTGGACCTCAGTGAAACATGCTCATGGAGCTGTCATTTCATGGCCAGTTCTTTGATGGTTATAGTGTAGGCTAAATACACACTGCTGTGTTTACTTCAAAACGTTGCTGTGAAGGTATGCTTACATTCTCAACGACCAGCGTTTTGGTGGTGGCAGTATATCTAACATTCCAAGGTCTAAAGTAAAGTAAAGTGCTGCTTACATTCTCAATGGACAACTCTATTGGGCTTGTCATTTATACTACAATTATTTTATACTATAGTGTAACAGACTCCAAGGCCTTAAGTAAAGTAAAGTGTTGCTTACATTCTCAATGGACAACTCTTTTGGGCTTGTCATTTATACTACAATTATTTTATACTATAGTGTAACAGACTCCAAGGCCTTAAGTAAAAAAAAGTGTTGCTTACATTCTCAATGGACAACTCTATTGGGCTTGTCATTTATACTACAATTATTTTACACTATAGTGTAACAGACTCCAAGGCCTAAAGTAAAGTAAAGTGTTGCTTACATTCCCAATGGACAACTCTATTGGGCTTGTCATTTATACTACAACTATTTTACACTATAGTGTAACAGACTCCAAGGCCTAAAGTAAAGTAAAGTGTTCCTTACATTCTCAATGGACAACTCTATTGGGCTTGTCATTTATACTACAATTATTTTACACTATAGTGTAACAGACTCCAAGGCCTAAAGTAAAGTAAAGTGTTGCTTACATTCCCAATGGACAACTCTATTGGGCTTGTCATTTATACTACAATTATTTTACACTATAGTGTAACAGACTCCAAGGCCTAAAGTAAAGTAAAGTGTTGCTTACATTCTCAATGGACAACTCTATTGGGCTTGTCATTTATACTACAATTATTTTACACTATAATGTAACAGACTCCAAGGCCTAAAGTAAAGTAAAGTGTTGCTTACATTCTCAATGGACAACTCTATTGGGCTTGTCATTTATACTACAACTATTTTACACTATAGTGTAACAGACTCCAAGGCCTAAAGTAAAGTAAAGTGTTGCTTACATTCTCAATGGACAACTCTATTGGGCTTGTCATTTATACTACAATTATTTTACACTATAGTGTAACAGACTCCAAGGCCTAAAGTAAAGTAAAGTGTTGCTTACATTCCCAATGGACAACTCTATTGGGCTTGTCATTTATACTACAATTATTTTACACTATAGTGTAACAGACTCCAAGGCCTAAAGTAAAGTAAAGTGTTGCTTACATTCTCAATGGACAACTCTATTGGGCTTGTCATTTATACTACAATTATTTTACACTATAATGTAACAGACTCCAAGGCCTAAAGTAAAGTAAAGTGTTGCTTACATTCCCAATGGACAACTCTATTGGGCTTGTCATTTATACTACAATTATTTTACACTATAATGTAACAGACTCCAAGGCCTAAAGTAAAGTAAAGTGTTGCTTACATTCTCAATGGACAACTCTATTGGGCTTGTCATTTATACTACAATTATTTTACACTATAATGTAACAGACTCCAAGGCCTAAAGTAAAGTAAAGTGTTGCTTACATTCCCAATGGACAACTCTATTGGGCTTGTCATTTATACTACAATTATTTTACACTATAATGTAACAGACTCCAAGGCCTAAAGTAAAGTAAAGTGTTGCTTACATTCCCAATGGACAACTCTATTGGGCTTGTCATTTATACTACAATTATTTTACACTATAGTGTAACAGACTCCAAGGCCTAAAGTAAAGTAAAGTGTTGCTTACATTCTCAATGGACAACTCTATTGGGCTTGTCATTTATACTACAATTATTTTACACTATAGTGTAACAGACTCCAAGGCCTAAAGTAAAGTAAAGTGTTGCTTACATTCTCAATGGACAACTCTATTGGGCTTGTCATTTATACTACAATTATTTTACACTATAATGTAACAGACTCCAAGGCCTAAAGTAAAGTAAAGTGTTGCTTACATTCCCAATGGACAACTCTATTGGGCTTGTCATTTATACTACAATTATTTTACACTATAGTGTAACAGACTCCAAGGCCTAAAGTAAAGTAAAGTGTTGCTTACATTCTCAATGGACAACTCTATTGGGCTTGTCATTTATACTACAATTATTTTACACTATAGTGTAACAGACTCCAAGGCCTAAAGTAAAGCAAAGTGTTGCTTACATTCTCAATGGACAACTCTATTGGGCTTGTCATTTATACTACAATTATTTTACACTATAGTGTAACAGACTCCAAGGCCTAAAGTAAAGCAAAGTGTTGCTTACATTCTCAATGGACAACTCTATTGGGCTTGTCATTTATACTACAATTATTTTACACTATAGTGTAACAGACTCCAAGGCCTAAAGTAAAGCAAAGTGTTGCTTACATTCTCAATGGACAACTCTATTGGGCTTGTCATTTATACTACAATTATTTTACACTATAATGTAACAGACTCCAAGGCCTAAAGTAAAGTAAAGTGTTGCTTACATTCCCAATGGACAACTCTATTGGGCTTGTCATTTATACTACAATTATTTTACATTATAATGTAACAGACTCCAAGGCCTAAAGTAAAGCAAAGTGTTGCTTACATTCTCAATGGACAACTCTATTGGGCTTGTCATTTATACTACAACTATTTTACACTATAATGTAACAGACTCCAAGGCCTAAAGTAAAGCAAAGTGTTGCTTACATTCCCAATGGACATCTCTATTGGGCTTGTCATTTATACTACAATTATTTTACACTATAATGTAACAGACTCCAAGGCCTAAAGTAAAGTAAAGTGTTGCTTACATTCTCAATGGACAACTCTATTGGGCTTGTCATTTATACTACAATTATTTTACACTATAATGTAACAGACTCCAAGGCCTAAAGTAAAGTAAAGTGTTGCTTACATTCCCAATGGACAACTCTATTGGGCTTGTCATTTATACTACAACTATTTTACACTATAGTGTAACAGACTCCAAGGCCTAAAGTAAAGTAAAGTGTTGCTTACATTCTCAATGGACAACTCTATTGGGCTTGTCATTTATACTACAACTATTTTACACTATAATGTAACAGACTCCAAGGCCTAAAGTAAAGTAAAGTGTTGCTTACATTCTCAATGGACAACTCTATGTTGGTGGTCATATATACTACATCGTACACTACAGTGTTACAACTCCAAGGCATAAAGTGATGTGCTGCTTACATTCTCAATGGACAACTCTATTGGGCTTGTCATATACTATAACTATAATACACTATAGTGTTACAACTCCAAGGCATAAAGTGATGTGCTGCTTACATTCTCAATGGACAACTCTATTGGGCTTGTCATATACTATAACTATAATACACTATAGTGTTACAACTCCAAGGCATAAAGTGATGTGCTGCTTACATTCTCAATGGACAACTCTATTGGGCTTGTCATATACTATAACTATAATACACTATAGTGTTACAGACTCCAAGGTTTAAATTGAGTAAAGTGCTTCTTATTTTCTCAATGGCCGACTCTATGGCGCTGATCATATATTACAATTATCATACACTGTAGCATTAGACTCCTAGGCTTAAAACAAAGCAACAGGAAGGGAAGTGAAGTGCTGCTTACGTTCTCAATGGCCAACTCCTTAGTGGCAGCTGTGGAAATTTCGTTGATCTGAGGGGCGAAGGTGTCAAAGCCAAAGTTGATGATAACCTCCAGTGTGAAGTCATGGGAGGAGGGTTCAAATGTACGATCCATCAGAGTCTGAAAATATACAAATATTATCAATTTTACATCACTGACCTATGTCTTACCAGAGCAGTTTTTTTCAGAAACACACACACAACGCGCGCGCGCGCGCGCGCACGCACCCCCATACACACACACACACACACAAAGACACACACAAACAGACAGACCTGGATCTGTTCCCAGTGCCTGTCTCTCATGGCTTTGTTCTTCAGGTCAGACACCAGAGGCATGGTCCTCCTGAACTGGTCCACCCGCGCTTTGGTCGTCTCCACCATCTCCCACTCCCTGTCCTGTGAGGGCCAAAACAACAGCTACTACAGCAGTACACCACACCACACCACACTCCACTGGCCAAAACAACAACTACTACAGCAGTACACCACACCACACTCCACTGGCCAATACAACAGCTACTACAGCAGTACACCACACCACACCACACTCCATAGGCCAATACAACAACTACTACAGCAGTACACCACACCACACCACACTCCACTGGCCAACACACCAACTACTACAGCAGTACACCACACCACACTCCACTGGCCAATACAACAACTACTACAGCAGTACACCACACCACACCACATTCCATAGGCCAATACAACAGCTACTACAGCAGTACACCACACCACACTCCACTGGCCAATACAACAGCTACTACAGCAGTACACCACACCACACCACACTCCACTGGCCAAAACAACAGCTACTACAGCAGTACACCACACCACACTCCACTGGCCAAAACAACAACTACTACAGCAGTACACCACACCACACTCCACTGGCCAATACAACAGCTACTACAGCAGTACACCACACCACACCACACTCCACTGGCCAATACAACAGCAGTACACCACACCACACTCCACTGGCCAATACAACAGCTACTACAGCAGTACACCACACCACACTCCACTGGCCAATACAACAGCTACTACAGCAGTACACCACACCACACCACATTCCATAGGCCAACACAACGGCTACAGCAGCAGTACACCACACCACACTCCAAGTCCTGTGTGGACGGGTATAGAAAAGAGGGAATTCCTAGCACAGATTTTTCAGATGGTGGGGATGTTGTTCATACTGACAGGTCCCCAGCATCCCCACAGGAGATGATAACGAAATGAAGAATTCCTTAAACAATTATACAAATGGAGCACATAACGTAGTGAATATGTCAATGAACGAACACGCATATAGAGCACGTGTGTTCTATGACAGCAATGTCGTGAAAAATAAATAAATATGTCAATGAACGAACACGCATATAGAGCACGTGTGTTCTATGACAGCAATGTCATGAAAAAGAAATGAATATGTCAATGAACGAACACGCATATAGAGCACGTGTGTTCTATGACAGCAATGTCGTGACAAAGAAATGAATATGTCAATGAACGAACACGCATATTGAGCACGTGTGTTCTATGGCAGCAATGTCGTGACAAAGAAATGAATATGTTAATGAACGAACACGCATATTGAGCACGTGTGTTCAATGTGTTCAAAGAAACGAATCTGTCAATGGAGCACATGAAAAAAATACACAGCTGTGAGATTTATCAGACAGCGCTAATTAAATAAGCAAATAAAAATGAACAACTCAATACATGAACAAGAGACAGTGAACGGGAGACGTCTGCTGCAAAAGCGGTGAAAAGCAGTTTGACCTTGAAGTCCTTGCTGAACTTGGCAATCTTCTTGAAGATGTTCTGACTCTCGTATTCCATGTCCAGGGTCTTGATGTCGCTGAAGACAGTCACCTTCCAGCTGTTGTACAGCTGGTCCCAGTCCTGGATCACGCTCCACACTGCCTCGATCGTGTCCAACTCCTGCCCACAGCACAGCCACCACACACATCAGGCTAGAGCAGTGCACTGTTGGATTGAAGCAAGATACAGAGTGCTGTGTGTTCAGGTTATCGATTTATTTCATTTCGTGTGCAAATCCTGCCCACAGCACAGCTACCACACACATCAGGCTAGAGCAGTGCAATGTTTGGATACCCCAACATACAGAATGTTGTGTGTTTAGTTTAGCTATTTATTTCATTTCGTTCTTTTATTTCGAGAATAATGGAATAGGCATTCATGTGCTTTTTTACAATCAGTTTCTCTGTGTGTGTAGTAAACTGTCATCTATTCTCTGTGTGCGTGTGTGTGTGTGTTGTGTGTGTGTGTGTGTGTTGTGTGTGTGTGTGTGTGTGTGTGTGTGTGTGTGTGTGTGTGTGTGTGTTCGTGTGTGTGTGTGTGTGTGTGTGTGTTGTGTGTGTGTGTGTGTGTGTGTGTGTGTGTGTGTGTGTGTGTGTGTGTGTGTGTTGTGTGTATGTGTGTTGTGTGTGTGTGTGTGTGTGTGTGTGTGTGTGTGTGTGTGTGTGTGTGTGTGTGTCGAGTGTGCAAGGTGTGTGATGTGTAGTGTGAGTGTGTGTAAGAGTGTGTGCAAGTGTGGTAAGAGTGTGTTAAGAGTGTGCAAGAGTGTGCAAGAGTGTGTAAGGGTGTGCAAGAGTGTGCAAGAGTGTGCAAGAGTGTGTAAGAGTGTGCAAGAGTGTGCAAGAGTGTGTAAGAGTGTGCAAGAGTGTGTAAGAGTGTGTGCGTGTTCTATCACGCGTGCGTTTGCTCCCACCTTCTCCAGAAGGACGAGTTCCTTGGGGATGGGATGGTCAATCTTGAACATTCCCAGGCCTTTGCGGATCTGAGCGTCCTGCTCCTTGAGGCCGTTGAGCAGCTGCTTCATCTCCGCCACGTAGGCCAGGGCTTCCTTGGGGCTCTTGTCTGAGGTGAACGGCCCCTTGCTGTTGAAGTCCTCTATGGCCTTCTGCGCCTCGTTCTTCACCTCGTTGGACTGACCCATCAGGTTGGTCTTGAAATGCTCCTGTTGACCCACAAACAGCCAGCAGGAATGCAAAAGGCTACAGCAGAATATCTGCAGACAAGTACGGCTACATCACACAGTGCCCCTAACACTGCTCCTGTTGACCCACAAACAGCCAGCAGGAATGCAAAAGGCTACAGCAGAATATCTGCAGACAAGTACGGCTACATCACACAGTGCCCCTAACACTGCTCCTGTTGACCCACAAACAGCCAGCAGGAATGCAAAAGACTACAGCAGAATATCTGCAGACAAGTACGGCTACATCACACAGTGCCCCTAACACTGCTCCTGTTGACCCGCAAACAGCCAGCAGGAATGCAAAAGGCTACAGCAGAATATCTGCAGACAAGTACGGCTACATCACACAGTGCCCCTAACACTGCTCCTGTTGACCCGCAAACAGCCAGCAGGAATGCAAAAGGCTACAACTCATAGTAAGGAGAGAAACTTTTACACGTCCCTTCTTGTCCACGTGACCACGTCCCTTCTTGTCCACGTGACCACGTCCCTTCTTGTCCACGTGACCACGTCCCTTCTTGTCCACGTGACCACGTCCCTTCTTGTCCACGTGACCACGTCCCTTCTTGTCCACGTGACCACGTCCTTTCTTGTCCACGTGACCACGTCCCTTCTTGTCCACGTCACCACGTCCCTTCTTGTCCACGTGACCACGTCCCTTCTTGTCCACGTGACCACGTCCCTTCTTGTCCACGTGACCACGTCCCTTCTTGTCCACGTGACCACGTCCCTTCTTGTCCACGTGACCACGTCCCTTCTTGTCCACGTGACCACACCCTTGTTGTTCACGTCACCACACCCTTCTTGCCTACATGCCCACACCCCTTCTTGCTCCTCACACCGTTATCAGTGTTACTGCACACTCCTGTACCCATGTGGTGTCAGTCCGAATCCCGAGCGCTACAACGCACATCTACCAGCAACACCCCCACACTGCACGGTGCCCCTCACAGGGCTCCTTGGGCCGCCCTGTCCCTGTCCACTGATCAGAGAACATGTCTGGCTGGTGTCTGGCCCCGTGCCCAAACTGAGGTATCAAAGAACGCCCAGGCCACTAGAATGGTCAGGTCTATGTACCTCCCTGACACTGTCCATTATTTTAAGAACCACAATCATCATTGTACTGTACTATACTGTACTGCACTGCACTGCCATGTAAAAGGAGTAGGTCAGAGTGTTCATCCCCCTCTGTATCACTGTTGTCAGTAGACACATTGTAGTCACACTGGACAGTGGAGCATGTCAGCGTTCATCCCCCTCTGTATCACTGTTGTCAGTGACACATTGTAGTCACACTGGACAGTGGAGCATGTCAGCGTTCATCCCCCTCTGTATCACTGTTGTCAGTGACACATTGTAGTCACACTGGACAGTGGAGCATGTCAGCGTTCATCCCCCTCTGTATCACTGTTGTCAGTGACACATTGTAGTCACACTGGACAGTGGAGCATGTCAGCGTTCATCCCCCTCTGTATCACTGTTGTCAGTGACACATTGTAGTCACACTGGACAGTGGAGCATGTCAGCGTTCATCCCCCTCTGTATCACTGTTGTCAGTGACACATTGTAGCACACTGGACAGTGGAGCATGTCAGCGTTCATCCCCCTCGTTCACTGTTGTCAGTGACACATTGTAGTCACACTGGACAGTGGAGCATGTCAGCGTTCATCCCCCTCTGTATCACTGTTGTCAGTGACACATTGTAGTCACACTGGACAGTGGAGCATGTCAGCGTTCATCCCCCTCTGTATCACTGTTGTCAGTGACACATTGTAGTCACACTGGACAGTGGAGCATGTCAGCGTTCATCCCCCTCTGTATCACTGTTGTCAGTGACACATTGTAGTCACACTGGACAGTGGAGCATGTCAGCGTTCATCCCCCTCTGTATCACTGTTGTCAGTGACACATTGTAGTCACACTGGACAGTGGAGCATGTCAGTGTTCATCCCCCTCTGTATCACTGTTGTCAGTGACACATTGTAGTCACACTGGACAGTGGAGCATGTCAGTGTTCATCCCCCTCTGTATCACTGTTGTCAGAGACACATTGTAGTCACACATGGACAGTGGAGCATGTCAGCGTTCATCCCCCTCTGTATCACTGTTGTCAGTGACACATGTAGTCACACTGGACAGTGGAGCATGTCAGCGTTCATCCCCCTCTGTACACTGTTGTCAGAGACACATTGTAGTCCACACTGGACAGTGGAGCATGTCAGCGTTCATCCCCCTCTGTATCACTGTTGTCAGTGACACATTGTAGTCACACTGGACAGTGGAGCATGTCAGCGTTCATCCCCCTCTGTATCACTGTTGTCAGTGACACATTGTAGTCACACTGGACAGTGGAGCATGTCAGCGTTCATCCCCCTCTGTATCACTGTTGTCAGTGACATATTTATAGGTAGACATAAAATGATCAGTGTATGAATCAATGACGAACCCCTTCCCCCTTTTCTCTTTGCAATACTGTGGCAGTCTGTGTTGATGACAAGAACATATGGCATCAGCTGACAGCACCAACTTTGGTGTTTTTCTGATATAAATAGTATCAAACAGACCATACACTTTCCTTTTCTATATATTGCGAAAGCATGCATAATAACATACTTACAAAAAAGCCAGCCACACAGGAGTTTGTATAGAAACGGCACACACACACACACACACACACACACACACACACACACACACACACACACACACACACAGCGCCCACAGATGTCAGTCAAGGGTGACCCACCCGTCTATGACCCAGCATTTCCTCAGCAGCAATCAGCTGCTCCTGGAACCTGTACCACACGTTGCCCAGGTCCGCATGCAGCAACACCTCCTGCAACAGCAGCAAACCAGTACTGGTCAGAGGGGTGTGGGAGGTACAGTGTGGTGGTCACAGTGTCCACCCCCTTATCGTAAGGACACAAGGGGGTAAGAGGGTTGCAGTGTAGTGACCACAGCGTCCAGCCCCTCACTGTATGGTCACTGGGGAGGGGAGGGGGTACAGTGTAGTGACCACAGCGTCCAGCCCCTCACTGTATGGTCACTGGGGAGGGGAGGGGGTACAGTGTAGTGACCACAGCGTCCAGCCCCTCACTGTATGGTCACTGGGGAGGGGAGGGGGTACAGTGTAGTGACCACAGCGTCCAGCCCCTCACTGTATGGTCACTGGGGAGGGGAGGGGGTACAGTGTAGTGACCACAGCGTCCAGCCCCTCACTGTATGGTCACTGGGGAGGGGAGGGGGTACAGTGTAGTGACCACAGCGTCCAGCCCCTCACTGTATGGTCACTGGGGAGGGGAGGGGGTACAGTGTAGTGACCACAGCGTCCAGCCCCTCACTGTATGGTCACTGGGGAGGGGAGGGGGTACAGTGTAGTGACCACAGCGTCCAGCCCCTCACTGTATGGTCACTGGGGAGGGGAGGGGGTACAGTGTAGTGACCACAGCGTCCAGCCCCTCACTGTATGGTCACTGGGGGGGTACAGTGTAGTGACCACAGCGTCCAGCCCCTCACTGTATGGTCACTGGGGGGGTACAGTGTAGTGACCACAGCGTCCAGCCCCTCACTGTATGGTCACTGGGGGGGTACAGTGTAGTGACCACAGCGTCCAGCCCCTCACTGTATGGTCACTGGGGAGGGGAGGGGGTACAGTGTAGTGACCACAGCGTCCAGCCCCTCACTGTATGGTCACTGGGGGGGGGGGGAGGGGGTACAGTGTAGTGACCACAGCGTCCAGCCCCTCACTGTATGGTCACTGGGGAGGGGAGGGGGTACAGTGTAGTGACCACAGCGTCCAGCCCCTCACTGTATGGTCACTGGGGAGGGGAGGGGGTACAGTGTAGTGACCACAGCCTCCAGCCCCTCACTGTATGGTCACTGGGGGGGATACAGTGACCACAGCGTCCAGCCCCTCACTGTATGGTCACTGGGGAGGGGAGGGGGTACAGTGTAATAATGATAATAATATATGGAATTTATATAGCGCTGAATCTTGTAAAACAAACAAATCGAAGCGCTTGCACTCAAATCATTTATGCGCATGCAACTTTCCTCAAATATAATAAACAACTTATTTCAAATTTATGCACGCGTAATTGCACACGCACACACACACACACACACACACACACACACACACACACACCCACGCACGCACGCACGCACGCACGCGCGCGCGCGAACACAATTAGGAGATGAAGGATGCTGTTGAAAAGTAGAGACATATATGAGGGGAAAGTGTCAGGTAGGAAATAAGTGTGTTTTGAGGCTGGATTTGAAGGTATCACGTGAAGGTTTTTGGCGAAGTGAAAGAGGGGGGTCATTCCAGGTGAACGAACCAGAAACAGAGAAAGAGCGACAGCCAACAGTGGTTTGTTTGAATCTGGGTGTTCGAAAGCACAAAGTATCTGCGGCTGAACGAAGGGAACGGGATGGAGTGTACAGGTGAAGACAGTTACAAAGATAAGATGGTGCAGATTTGTGGAGACATTTGAAACAGAGGGTATTGATCTTATACTTCAGTATTTGTGAGACTGGCAGCCAGTGAAGAGATCGCAGAAGAGGAGTGATGTGTTCAGATTTTTTCTTTCTTAGGACCAGTCGAGCTGCAGAGATTTGTATGCGTTGAAGAGAGTGGATGGATGATGCTGGTAGGCCAACCAAAAGAGAATTACAGTAGTCTAAACGTGAAAGAATGAGAGATGTGACGAGCTTGGAAGTTGCATCAGTGGACAGATACTTGCGAATCGCGCTTATGCGCCGTACTTGAAAGTAGCAAGACTGGCAGGTCTGGGTGATGAATTTTTTCATAGAGAGTGTGTTGTCAAGAACTACACCTAAATACTTCACAAGTTGGACAAAGGAACTGACGCATTGCCGAATTCTATTGATGTTGTTGTGATGGATGAAAGTTTATGTTGGGTCCCTATGAGCATGGCTTCGGTTTTATCGGCATTAAGTTGTAACTTGTTCTGAGTCATCCAGTTTTGAATGTCTTGAAGGCAGTAGGACATATTTGTCAGGAGGGAAGGCAAGTTTTCAACAGTATCACTGCACTGAAGCTGAGTGTCATCAGCATAGAAATGATGATCAATATGGTGGTTGTTTATTATATGTGAGAGTGGAGCAGAGAGTAAAGAGAACAGGGCCCAGGACTGATCCCTGTGGGACTCCACATTCCATTTTGACAGGTTTTTGATTGAATTTTGTTTACAATAACTTTCTGGAACCGGTCTGTGAGGTATGAAGTAAACCAGGTGAGGGCTGTGCCATTAATACCAAACGTAGTTTGGAGGCGAGAAAGAAGAATTGAGTGATCTCTAGTGTCGAAGGCTGCAGATAAGTCAAGAAGAGTGAGGAGGGAGATTTTTCCTGCATCAGAAGCAACCAGAAGTTATCTAAAGTATGGCCCTAGGTGGTTTGGTCTGTGGTTGGGGCGTAGGCAGATTGAAAGGGGAAGTAGATCATTGGAATGAAGGTGACTGTTGAGCTGTTGAGAACGACTTTTTCTAGTACTTTAGAGACAAAGGGTAAGTTTGAGACAGGTCTATAATTCTTCAGAATGTTGGGATCGAGGTCGTGCTTTTTCAGTAGAGGTGTGACTATTGCGGTTTTAAGAGCTGGTGGAAAATGTCCTGATAGAAGAGATGAGTTTACTATTTTAGTGACAAGTTGTGGAAGGCATTGTGAGAAAACAGGAGCAGGTATGGGATCAAGGTCGCATGATTTCATAGTCATTTCCTTTAGAATTGTCAGTGTAGTGACCACAGTGAATTTACAGTGTAGTGACCACAGCGTCCAGCCCCTCACTGTATGGTCACTGGGGGGGTACAGTGTAGTGACCACAGCGTCCAGCCCCTCACTGTATGGTCACTGGGGGGGTACAGTGTAGTGACCACAGCGTCCAGCCCCTCACTGTATGGTCACTGGGGGGTCCCGTGTAGTGACCACAAGCGCCCAGCCCCTCACTGTATGGTCACTGGGGAGGGTAGGGGTACAGTGTAGTGACCACAGCGCCCAAACCCCTCACTGTAGGGCCCACTGGGGGGGGGGGGGGGTACAGTGTAGTGACACAGCGCCCAGCCCCTCACTGTATGGTCACTGGGGAGGGGAGGGGGGTACAGTGTAGTGACCACAGCGTCCAGCCCCTCGTTGTTTCTTGGGTAAATGGGTGTAGAATGTTTTCGTGGGAGGTTTCCTCCTTCTTATGGTTTATTTTCTATCAGGCAGACTTCAGATTCTCCCTTAGTGAAGTTTATCTTTCATCTATTGTTTTAAATGCTAATGTTTCGGACTAGAGAGTTCTCATTTGTACTTGAAACACTCAGAATTTCTCAATTTAAATTGACAGGGTGGAGTCCTCAGTGAGTTGGGGTTTAGTGCAATTTTGCGTATTAAGCAGCTGTAGCTGTATGTGGTTATTACTGTTTTTCTGTAAGAACAATTCTCTTAAGTGGAAGAATGTTTTAAAAGTAGTTTAGCCTAACTGTATTTGAACATAACAATTAAGGAATAGACATCCGTCGTCGTTTAGATTCAAGATGTAGAAGGTTGCTTGCCTATACAGGCTGGAGTCTTTGGGTGTGAAGGGACAGTTCGTCCACCTAAGAGGGATGCCTTAGCGCTAGTTACCTGCGTATGCAAGTATTGCCTGTTCCAGCTTCCTGTGTGGCGCCTCCAGGAGTGGAGTCGTGTCTGGAGAGGGTTCTGCCTGGTGTGTCCGGAAGAGCGTCACCCATGGCTTGTCCTTGACTCTCCGGAATCCCCATTTCCCTTTATACCCTGGACCTACCTCTTTTCCCCATGACCCGTTTCCCTTCTCTCCACCGCCAGTCTACCTTCAGCCTGCCTTGAGGACCTCAGCAAACCTGAGCTACCCGACAGTGGCAGTGTGTGGACACTGCTGTGACTGTGAGGGGAGTGGGAGGGGAGCACTCCTCAAGCAAACTGTAGGGAAGAAGGGAGGGGACGATAAAGTTAAAACAGTGTGTTTGGAGGTTGAATTTGTGTGTTTTTAAGTGGATTTAAGTATTTGTCTGATGTGATTACTTTAATTTTAACCTAAGCGGGAACCTGTCTGGTTTTTTTTTTGTTTGTGTGTGGGGGAGGGAAAAATAAGGGTAAAAGCGTGGGAATTTAATTTTTAAAAGCAACAATCCCTTAAGACATAGACAAAACGCCCAGCTGACTGCACACTCCTTACATCTCCCACACTCTATACAAGAACACCCAGCGTGACTGCACACTCCTTACATCTCCACATTCTATACAAGAACGCCCAGCGCTGACTGCACACTCCTTACATCTCCACCAACTCTATACAAGAACGCCAGCGCTGACTGCACACCCTTACATCCCACCACATTCTCAAGAACGCCAGCGCGACTGCACCTCCTTAACATCTCCCACTCTATACGAACCCCGCGCTACTGCACACTCCTACATCTCCACCTCAACAAGCCCCCACGCTACTCACACTCCTTAATCTCCCCACACTCCTATACAATAACCGCCCAGCGCTGACTGCACACCCTTACCCCTCCACCACATTCTATCAACAAACGCCCAGCGTACTGCACACTCCTTACATCTCCACACTCTATACAAAACCCCCCCAGCGTTGACTGCACCTCCTTACATCTCCACACTCTAACAAGAACGCCCAGGCGTTGCGGGCACACTCCTTACATCTCCACACTCTATACAAGAACCGCCCAGCGCTGACTGCACACTCCTTACACTCCCACTCTATAACAGAACGCCCACGTTGACTGGCACCTCCCATAACAATCTCCACACTCTATACAAGAACGCCCAGCGTTGACTGCACACTCCTTACATCTCCACACTCTATACAAGAACGCCCAGCGTTGACTGCACACTCCTTACATCTCCACACTCTATACAAGAACGCCCAGCGTTGACTGCACACTCCTTACATCTCCACACTCTATACAAGAACGCCCAGCGCTGACTGCACACTCCTTACATCTCCACCACACTCTATACAAGAACGCCCAGCGTTGACTGCACACTCCTTACATCTCCACCACATTCTATACAAGAACGCCAGTCCTTGGAATATTCAGCAAACGCAGTGTCATCAGTGTGAACAAAAATGTCCATATAAAAACAAAAGTCACCAAAAAAACAAGTTCTTTTTTTTCCTCATCGACTAAAGCTCTGAGGTTCACCAATGGTGAGATTTTGCGAATTCGACCGATTTTGCGCGCCATTGGGGTAGCTATATTCCGGCTACGGGGATCAATTTGATTTGGCAACAGTTTGCAGCTTTAACACTTTTAGAGTCTAAACGCACGTGAAAAACAACACACACACACGCACACACACACACACACAACACACACACACACACATACACGCGCGCGAGCGCACACACACACACCAAATAGCGGAGGTGAAAGAAGAATTTGCTGCATCATCCCTTCTGAACGGAATGCTTATGAAAACGGTGACAAAGCAATGCCATCTCTAAGCCATCCTTCTGTGCCTGGGCAACTAACTGCCTTACCTCGGAGCCCACGGAGACCTCGTACTTGCCCATGATGTGGAACTGCTCAGCCAGGGGCTCAAAGCGGCTCTGCAGGCTGGCCTTCTCCCCGTTCAGCTTCTCCAGCAGACTGACACTGGCCGCGTACTCCTCCAGCGTCTGAGGAGGGGTCACTATCCTGTCCATCACACGAACACAGCTTGTTTACAGCAGTAAGTGTCCATCACACGAACACAGCTTGTTTACAGCAGTAACAGTGTCCATCACACGAACACAGCTTGTTTACAGCAGTAACAGTGTCCATCACACGAACACAGCTTGTTTACAGCACTAACAGTGTCCATCACACGAACACAGCTTGTTTACAGCAGTAACAGTGTCCATCACACGAACACAGCTTGTTTACAGCAGTAACAGTGTCCATCACACAAACACAGCTTGTTTACAGCAGTAACAGTGTCCATCACACAAACACAGCTTGTTTACAGCAGTAACAGTGTCCATCACACAAACACAGCTTGTTTACAGCAGTAACAGTGTCCATCACACAAACACAGCTTGTTTACAGCAGTAACAGTGTCCATCAAGGAAACACAGCTTGCTTACAGCAGTAACCATCTGTTACCAAACGCATCTTGTTTACAACAGTCACAATCTCTCAGTCCACCAAACATATCTTGTTTACAGCAGTAACAGTCTGTCAATCCACCAAACACCTCTTGTTTACAGCAGTAACAGCCTGTCAGTCCACCAAACACCTCTTGTTTACAGCAGTAACAGCCTGTCAGTCCACCGAACACCTCTTGTTTACAGCAGTAACAGTCTGTCAATCCACTGAACACCTCTTGTTTACAGCAGTAACAGCCTGTCAATCCACCAAACAGCTCTTGTTTACAGCAGTAACAGCCTGTCAATCCACCAAACACCTCTTGTTTACAGCAGTAAAAGTCGGTCAGTCTTGTAGATCTGGAGTGTCTTTCTAACCATCACCATCACATAGTTATCACAAAGAACATAGCTCTTGTGCATGTATTGTGTTGATTTCTCATCTGCATTAACACCATTCCACCCCTCCTTCTGGCCAGGAAACCGCTTTCTCTGAATGCCTGCCCTCAACTCATTCCATGGACTATGAATGTCTTGATGAACAGAGCACAGTCTGTCCCCTTTCAAAATGCAATATCCTTTGAAATGACTTACACTGGCTCCCCACGTACATGTCTTATCACCTGTCCTCTTCACTCTTTATATCAACGGTTATACTAAATGTGATACCACCTTCAGGATGAAAAAATACTCTGATGACATTGCTCTTGAAGATCTGGAAAAACTCACACTGTGTGTATTCTAAACAAGTCCATGATTTCTCATTATGGCGTAAACAGAATTACCTCGACCAGAATGAAAGAAAGACAAAAGAACTTTTAATGGATTTCCGTATCGACCCAGTTCCTATGCCAGATCTTTTGATCGACGGAATTAAAGTGGAGCTTGTGCATGAATAGGAGTACCTAGGAACGATCGTTGATAAACTGAATTTTACTGCAAAACACTTTTTTTTTGGGTGGGTGGGGGTGGGGGGTGTGCGTGCGCGTGTATATATGCGCGCGCGCGCGCGCGCGTGTGTGTGGTGTGTGTGTTTTGTGTGTTGTGTGTGTGTGTGTGCGTGTGCGTGTGTGAGAGAGAAGAGAGAGAAAAGAGTGTGGGGTGTGTGGGGTGTGTGGGGTGTGTGGTGTGCGTGCAAGCGAGCATGCGCGCTTGTGTGTGTGTGTGAGTTTTAACGAGTAAGGATTATCATAGGTAAAATAAAATTACATTGGAACAAGAAAAATGTTAAAGTCCAATGTAAAGTAACAGGTAAATGGACTTTGAAGTGAACATTCACAAATTCTGAATATTAATAAAAAGTCACCGAAAACATGTTGATAATAATAATAATAATAATCATAATAATAATAATAAATGAAATGTATATGGCGCTGTTTCTTGCATAGACAAATCAAAGCGCTTGCACTCAACTCATTCTTACACAGTCATACAACCAATAGCAATTAATAGTTCTAACAAGTCCAAATGTACAGAGAGAGAGAGAGAGAGAGAGAGAGAGAGAGAGAGAGAGAGAGAGAGAGAGAGAACAATTTTTATTTTTCAGAGGGTAATAGATTAAGCATTTCATTGCTTTTTTACATCCAGCCCTCGGAAGAAAAAAAAAAAGAAGAGATAAAAGAGAGAGAGAGAAAGAGAGAGAGAGAGAGGAGAGAGAGAGAGAGAGAGAGAGAGAGAGAAAAGATGAGAGAGAGAGAGAGAGACTTCAGACTTTTACTGTACATCGGCCTTAGGCCACAATACAAAGGAATGATGGGCGTATGAGTGGACATATGACATGAGTGTTATAAACACTATACTATCAATGTATATAAATATGAAATGATATATCACCCAATAATAAAGAAATTACATCACCTATTTCTTGGATATTCATCACAAATGAATTCACGTTCGCCCATAATCGACAATGTTTTAAATGTAGTATTCATCAATATAAGGATCTATTTCTATAAAGTTATCTTACTTCTTCTGTTGGTTGCATGAAAAATAAATCGTGATAAATTATGTCTATCAGTAGATATTGTAGCTTTGAGTAGCACGTGCAAAGGAAGTCTCTTCTCATCTTTAAGAAACTTATGTCTCAAATCTTCATAGACAGGGCAATTAAATAAAAAGTGTTCTTCATTCTCTATTTGGTTTTTACGAACAGGGCACTGCTTATCTTCATTTGAACTACGAGAGAGAGAGAGAGAGAGAGAGAGAGAGAGAGAGAGAGAGAGAGAGAGAGAGGAGAGAGAGAGAGAGAGAACTCGAATGTTTTAATGAGGATAATTGGATAAGCCGGGCTTCTTTACACCAGGTCCTCAGAAAAAACAACAACAACAAAACTACAACATAAAAACCAAAACGCAAAACAAAAGGCAAACAAACATGAAGAAATGCATAGCATAATTATACACAATGAAGCTGACAAAAACTCAATCACTTAGTTATACTTGCAATCAACTACTCACATTAATATGTCAGAAAGAAGAAATATGTTACTCGTCGTAATCTTAAGGCCTTAGACATTCATACCTTCTCTTCCCAAGCTTCCGAACGTTTTTCACAAACCTCTGACCACACTGACCTCTCTGATCACTATAACACTATTCTCCGCCAACTGCTTGATGAGCATGCACCTCCTACTGATCATCTCCTCCCTGACAGACCCTGTGCGCCATGGTATACCCAAGACATCTTGATAGCGAAGCGCAAACGCCGGCAACTAGAACGGCAGTGGCGGAAGTCAAAAACCGAAATCAACAAACAGCTTTTCCGAAAACAAATAAACAAAGTCAAACTCTTAATCCATTCAGCAAAGACAGACTACTAACTCTTCCAAATTCTTTGTGCTACATCCATAAAATTTTCTTTTTTCCCTCACCCAAATCTCCCCTTGGTTGCAAAAAAAACCCCAATATTTTAAAAAAAAAAAAAAAACCCCCAAAAAAAAAAAAAAAAAACCCCCCAAAAAAAATTTATTAAAATTTTTAAAATTTTTTTTGGGGGAAAAAAAAGACAAAAAAAATTTTTTTTAAAAAATTTAAAAAACCCAAAAAAATTTTTAAAAAAAAAAAAAAACCCCCCCCCCCAAAAAAAAAAAACCCCCCCCCCCTTTTTTTCCCCCAAAAAAACCCCCCCCTTTTAAAAAAAAAAAAAAAAAAAAAAAACCAACCCCCAAAAAAGGGCCCCCCCTTTTTAAAAAAAAAAAACCCCCCCCTTTTCAAATTAAAAAACCCCCCCAAAAAAAACCCCAAAAAAAAACCAAAACCCCCCCCCCCTTTTTTTTTTTCTTTTCCCCCCCCCCTTTTCCCCAATTTTTTTCCCCCCCCCCAAAAAAAAAAGGAAAAATTTTCCCCCCTTTTTTTTCCCCCCCCCCAACCCCCCCCCCCCCCCTTTTCCCCCCCCCCCCCCCCCCCCCCCCCCCCCCCCCTTCCCCCCCCCCTTTTTCCCCCCCAAAACCCCCCCCCCCCCCCCCCTGTCCCTTTTCCCCCCCCCCCCCCCAAAAAACCCCCCAACCCCCCCAAAAAAAACCCCCCCCAAAAAAAAAAAAAAACCCCCCCCAAAACCCCCCTTTTTTTTTCCCCCCCCCAAAAAAAACCAAAACCCCCAAAAAAAACCCCCAACCCTCCCAAATTTTCCAAAAAAAAACCTTTTTTTCCCCCCCCCCCTTAAAAAAAAAAAAAAAAAAAAAAAAAAAAAACCCCCCCCCCCCCCCCCAAAAAAAAACCCCCCCCCCCAAAAAAAAACCCCCCCCCCCCCCCCCCCCCCCCCTTTTTTCCCCCCCCAAAAAAAAAGGGGGAAAAATTTTAAAAACCCAAAAACCCCCCCCCCAAACCCCCCCCCCCCCCTTCCCCCTTTCCCAAAAAACAAAAAAAAAAAAACCCCCAAAAAAAATTTTAACACCCTTTTAAAAAAAAAAAACCCAAAAAAAAACAAACCCCCCAAAAAAAAAAAAAAAAAAAATTTTAAAAAAACCCTTTTTCCCCCAAAAAAAAGAAAAATTTTAAAAAAAACCAAAAAAATAAAAAAACCCCCCCCTTTTTTTTGGGGGGAAAAACCCAAAACCCCCCCAAATATTTAAAAAAATTTTTTCCCCTTTTTTTTCCCCCCTTTTTCCCCCCCCCCCCTTTTTAAAAAAAAATTTTTGCAAAACAATTTTTTTTGGGGGGGGGGGGGGGCCCCCTGTTTTTTCCCCCCGGGGCGGTTTTTTTTTTTTTGTTTTTTTTTTTCTTGGGGGAAAAAAAAAAAAAAAAGGGGGGGGGTTTGGGGGGGGGTTAAAAAAAAAAAAAAAAAAAAAAAAAAAAACAAAAAAAAAAAAAAAAAAAAAAAAAAAGAAAAAAAAAAAAAAAAAAAAAAAAAAAGGGAAAAAAAAATTGAATAAAAAAAAAAACACCGAAAACAGTGAAAAAAAAAAATAATAATCAAAAAAAAAAAAAAAATGAAATGATAGGCGCGTTCTTGCATAGACAAATCAAAGCGCTTGCACCAACTCATACTACACAGTCATACAACAAAAACAATAAATATTCTACAGCCAAATGTACAGAAGAGAGGAGAGAGAGAGAGAAAAGAGAGGAGAGAGGAGAGAGAAACATTTTTATTTTCAGAGGGTAATAGATTAGCATTTCCCTGCTTTTTTTACACCAGGCCTCCCACCCCCGGAAGAAAAAAAAAAAGAAGAGATAAAAAAGAAGAAAGAGAGAGGGAAAGAAAGGGAGAGAAGGAAAAAGAGAAGAGAGAGAAGGAAGACAAAAAGAAGGGAGGGGAAGAGAGAGAGACTTCAGACTTTTACTGTACATGGCCTTAGCCCAAAAATACAAAGGAATGAGGGCAATGAGTGAACATACATGAGTGTTTAAAAAAAACCTTACACAATGTATATAAATATGAAATGATATATCAGCAATTAAGAAAAAAACATCACCTATTTTTTGGATATCACACAAATAATTCACGTTCGTCATAATCGACAATTTTTTAAGTAGTATTCATCAATAAAAGGATCAAAATTTTTATAAAGTTACTTTTTCCTTTTTTTTTTTTTTTGGTTTCATGAAAAATAAATCGTGATAAATTATGTTATCATAAATTTTTAGCTTTTATACAGGCAAAGAAGTCTCTTCCATTTTAAAAACTTATGTTTCCTCCCCCCCCCCCCCCCCCCCCCCCCCCCCCCCCCCCCCCCCCCCCCCCCCCCCCCCCCCCCCCCCCCCCCCCCCCCCTTTTTTTTTTTTTTTTTTTTTTTTTTTTTTTTTTTTTTTTTTTTTTTTTTTTTTTTTTTTTTTTTTTTTTTTTTTTTTTTTTTTTGGGACACCTATGATCACTCCCCCCTGACAACCCTGGCGCCATGGTATACCCAAGACATCTTGATAGCGAAGCGCAAACGCCGGCAACTAGAACGGCAGTGGCGGAAGTCAAAAACCGAAATCAACAAACAGCTTTTCCGAAAACAAATAACAAAGTCAAACTCTTAATCCATTCAGCAAAAGACAGACTACTAAATCTTCCCAAATTCTTTGTGCTACATCCATAAAATCTCTTTTTTCCCTCACCTCAATCTCCTTGGATCTGCAAAAAAAAAACTCCTCTGCCTAACACCCACAGCCTGTCTGAATTCCATCCATAATTTTCTGCCTTCTTTTCAGAAAAAAGTTCGAAACATCCCGCTCCAGTTTTGGTTTCAAACTTTTCCCCGCCTGCCCCTTTCCTGCCCCCCATTTCACTGGCACTCCTCTCTTTTCCTTCCTTTTTCCAAAAAAAAAAACAAGTTAAAAAAATTAAAAAACCCCAAATTTGACAATTCTGAAGGAAATGACAAAAAATCTTTTGCGACCTTGATCCCAAAAACCCTGCTCCTGTTTTTCACAATCCCTTTCCCCAAAACTTTCCCATTACACTAAAATAGAAAAAACTCATCTCTTCAGTCGGGGAAATTTTTCCCCTAAAGCCTTAAAACACCCAATAGTCAAAACCTCTACTAAAAAACCCGGGGACCCGATCCCAACTTTCCCTAAAGAATTATAGGCCTTCTCAAACTTACCCTTTATCTCTAAAGTACTAAAAAAAAGTTGTTCTCAAACAGCTCAACAGTCACCTTCTTTTCCCCAAGGGATCTTCTTCCCATTTTTCAGTCTGCCTTCCCCCAACCCAGAAACCGAAAACCCCCCCTAGTCCATACTTTAGTACATTTTTCCTTGTTCTGTTTGCGGGGAAAAAAACCCTCCCCCCTCCTCTTTTGCCCTTATCTGCAGCCTTTGATCCCAAAGGATCACTCAATTCTTCTTTCTGCCCCCCAAAAAAATACGTTTGGTATTAAGGGAAACACCCCTCACCTTTTTTTACTTCATACCTCAAGCCCGGGGTTCCAAAAGTTAAATTTTTAAACAAAATTCAATCAAAAAAATGTCAAAATTTGGGAAAGGGAGTCCCCCCAGGGATCAGGGTCCCGGGGCCCCGTTTTTCTTTTCTCTATAAAACGGCTCCACTCCACATATAATAAAAAACCACCCTATTGATCATCCCTTTCTTATGCCCAAAATTTCTCCAACTTCATGCGCGATACCCGTTGAAAATTCCTTTTCTTGGCAAAATTCCCCCTGCCTTTAAACATTCAAAAAATGGGTGAAATCAAACAAGTTAAAAATTAATTTCCGATAAAAACCCAAACCATGCCCATAAGGGGCCCAACCATAAACTTTTCCCCTATCACAAAAACTTCAAAAGAATTCCCGGGAAAGTCAGTTCCCTTTTGGGCCAAATCTGTGAATATTTAGGAGTAGTTCTTGACAACACACTCCTATGAAAAATATTCATCACCCAAGGCCTTTCCCAGTCCCTTTCACTATCAATTACGGGCGTAAAACGCGATTCGGGGAAAATTTTGTTCCCCTGATCAACTTTTTAAGCTTTTTCACTCTTTTTATTCTTTCAGTTTAGGGGCTAAATGTAATTCTCTTTTGGTGGCCTACCCGCATCAAACCCATCCACTCTCTTCAACGCATTTTCAAAACTCTGCAGCTCGACGCCTAAGAAAAAAAAAAACTGAACAAACACTCCCTTCGCGATCTCTTCACTGGTTTGGTGCCCCACAAAATGAGGTATTAAAATCAATAAACCCTCTGGTTTTAAATGTCTCCACAAATCTTTCAAACCCCCCCTTTCTCGTAACTGTCTTTTCCCCCTTTCACTCCATCCCCTTCCCTTTGTTCCCGCCCCCCGATACTTTGTTTCTTTCGAACACCCAGATTAAAAAAAACCCCCTGTTTGGCCGTCGTCCTTTTCCTTTTCTGGTTTCCCCCCACCTGGGAAAGACCTCCCTTTTCACTTTGTCAAAAGCCCTTCCCCTTATTCCTTCAAATTCCAACCTCAAAAAAAAAATTTTTTCCCACCTGAACTTTTTTTTTCCCCCCATATCTTGGGCCCTAATTTTTTAAAAACATCTTTCACCGGGGCTAAGGGGTTTTTTGGTTTTTTTGTTTTTTTGTGTGTGTGGGTGTGTGTGTGGTTTGTGTTTTGGGTGGTTGTGGGTGGTTTTGTGGTGTGTGTGGGGTTTTGTGCGTGCGTGTGCGGTGACGTAGGGCGCGCGCATGGATTTTTTTCATTATGTTTAAGGAGAGTTTCATGCCTGTAAATGAATTTAGTGCAAGCGCTTTGAATTTTTTTGTTTTTTACAAAATTTAGCGTATATAAATTCCATTATTATTATTATTTTTTTTTATTATTAATATTTAATTTTTTTTCTTTAAAACCCCCCCAAACAATACAAATTGGAAATAATTTCATGTCTAAAACACATCAAAATTTCCCCTCACAATAAAGATAAAATTTTCCCCAAACCCCCATCCACACCCACACCCCTGTAAATTTCCAAAAGCCAAAAAAAGGGCAATCAGCCCCATTTTTTTTTTTAAAATTTGGGAAAAAAATTAGAAACGACTTTTCTGTACATCAGTTATTGCAATGAAAGTAATGATGTAACAACTCTCTTTCACAGTCATCAGTTTACAAACACAATACACACACACACACACAACACACACACACATACACACAACGACGCACGCACGCCCACACACATATAGGCACAAAACAACTCACACATGCACATGAATCAAATCGATAACCATTCCAATTAATATATATGATAAAAAATGACACTACTAACAAATCCAATTTTTTCTATTTTAACAGAACAAGATGCAATCGCAACATACACCATGTCAATGCCATAAAGAGCAAACAAACATAGCTCAAGATAATCCAGAAAACCATTCTCAGACACTCACGCGCGCGCGCGCACGCACACACACATGCATACATAGTCATATGAATGCCCATATGAATAAATAAATCATCCAAGTCGACATTCTAATTTCAAATCCAAGAGAGAGAGAGAGGTTATACACTTTGGCAGGGTGATGGGATTTTGACTTGAAAGCTGGGACAGCTATGAAATGAAACAGGAGAGGAAAATCTTAGGTTTGAAACAAATATGTCTTGAGGCCGGATTTAAAAGTGTCACAAGAAGGCCTTTGGCGAAGAGAGATAGGGAGGCCATTCCAGATCGATGGACCAGAAACAGAGAAAGAGCGACGGCCGACGCTGGACTGGCTAAATCATTTTCAAATGAACAATCGGGGATATCGGGTAAAATGCATTTGGCTTCAATCTGTAAAGTAGCGAGATAATTTGTTTGAGCTTTGTCATGCTACAATGGGGGAAATTTGAAACTTTATTTTTTTAGTTATAAGTCTTTACAACATGTTGTTTAGAAGTGCTACCAAAATCTTTAAGTACTAATTTCATTTGATTCCTGGATTCTTTTTCCAATGGATTGTAAGTATCAGATATTGAGAGTGGACAAATTAAAATTATTGATCCTTCCTCGTGCTTGCACCCCTTTTGGCAGCACATCAGCCCCCTCATGATCCTGAAAGCCAAAATGAGAGAGAACCCAACACAAACAGATCTGCTCCTCTTCAAGTCAGAAATTGCCTCAAAATAATTCATTTCTGTCACAAAATCAGAGTGCGGCTTTACTGAAGCAGATCGAAGTGAGTGTAATACTGATTTTGAATCGACACAAAATAAAATTGGATGACAGGAACAGGTAATTTATTGATATAGTTTCATTTCATAAGAATTGCCAGATGTTCCGCAGTATAATTATACAGATCGATTTTTTTCCGAGGTATATTGTTTTTTCAGTTTTAAGTTCTGGGATAACAAAGGCTGCGCTTGCTTATTGACTGCCAAGAAGTGATCCATCTGTATATAATATTTTCAGATGATTTGGGTATGTGATTTCAATATGCGATCTGACAAAACTGATGACAAGACATGGATTATTGTCTTTCTTGTATGGTGTATGCTCAGTGTCAATGTACGATCTGTTTTGCTCCCACTTTGGACAAGGCGTGATTTTTTTGGCTCGACATCAACATTCTCTCGGGTGATTCCTGCTTTGTCTAGTTATTCTGTTGAATAAGATCTAATTATAGTGAAGGAAACAAATGTTCCTTGCTCTGTTGGGAAAATCAACATCAGATTGAATCATAACCTCTTCTGCGACAACATTCTGCATGATGAACTTCCCACAATGTATTTCATGCAAGCAAGTCATCGGTGTTCATCTGAAAGAAGCACATCTACTTCCTTATATGCATCAAAAGATGACGTCTGGAAAAACACCAAGTGCAAGGCGATATGCCTTGCAATCTAAACTTATTAATTTTATTTTTAAGATATTGAGGAGCACTGAACAGCACTTCTTGACCGTAAGTTAAGTAAGAACAAACAAGTGATGTTGCTAAGTGATGTTGCTAAGTGTTTCAGTGTCAAAGGGTCTTGCCCCCACTTGTGCTTACTAGGGATTTTCAAAGGTTAATACTTTTTCCGGCCAAATTCACGATATATTCAATGTGTGAATTCCATGTCAGTTTGGAAGTAATGATGACGCCAAGGAATTTTACAGATTGCTCTTAGTGAATGACATTATTTTCTGATTTCAATGTTGGTAGATCATCGGGATTACTACCGTCATTAAAAAGTACAATATGTGGGGGTTTTCTGGGGACATTGAAAGTCCATTTTCTGAAATATACTGATTTACTTTGTCAAGCTCTGTTTGAGATACCTTTCTTATAATAATTATGATTTAAAAGCCCTCTTGGGAGTTATTCGTTTCATCGTTACATTCATCCACAAACATACGTCGTCTGCATATTGAGCGATGACTACTGCGTTAGAACTATGTTTAGGTAGATCGTGTGATAAGATATTGAATAAGATTAGTGCTATCACTGAGCCTTGAGGTCAAGCCATCTGAACAGGTCTAACATTTTTGAATATGTATTCTGTACCCTTATTTGCATGCTCCTTTGACTCAAGAAACCTTTTCTTTAGTAGTAAATGTGCCCTGACAGCCCCAGATGTTTTAGTGTCTCTAACAATTTGGCATGCCATACTTGATCGTAAGCTTTTTTATGTCGAACAATATGGCAAATTGTTATGTACTTTGAGTGTAGATTTTCACTAAATGGTCACTTGATGATTTTTCCTTTTCAAAATCTTGTTTGGCTGGCTGGTATGATGTTATTTTTACAACAGAAGTGAACCAATCTTCTTAAAAGTTTTTTTGGGCTGCCTCATCTTCTGTGACGTCCCCCATCCCACTACTCCCACACCGCTCATTCCATTCTCCCCGCCACAGCCACACCCCGATTTGTTATGTCTCATCCTCAGGGTCGGAAGTCCACAGGGAGCCAATCACTCATCAGGCGCTTTGGTGGTTGCCACCAGCCAGAGAGGCCCTGCACGTTGCTGGGTTACTTTGGTGGTGTTCAGAGGTGCCTATTCTGAGCTATCATACGCAGGAGTAACCACCTACTAGCCCCCTTAGTAACGACATCTTAGCTCAGTCTCGGAGCCGATGATGTGAGTTGGGCCACCGAGGGGTGGCTACCACCACAACGTCCACTCCTATGACCGTCCACTGCGAACCCCCAACTCGAAGGCTTTGACACTAACTCACACAGGCACAGAAGTGTTTGGGCAAAACCGAATCTGAGGCCACCATGAGACCAGAGCAAGTGGGACCACGAATCAGAGGCATTTTTTTTTTTATTGCATGGTGGTCAATGGACAATGAGAATGACGTAATGATGTGCATGTTGGAAGTGTTTATGTGTTAGGACTACTTGACAGAGTTGTACTCTACGCTTACTATTTCATAATATATCCCGGCGTCCAACCAGGCCGAGGAGATACAGGACAATGTAGTGTGGGTCAGGTAATTCGAGCAACACTCTCAAATTCGCAACCGTAAGTGGATGAGCTCGGACTGTGTGGTCCCTGTCTTCCCACTGAGCCCACAGCACACTTACTCTGGGTAGGAGCGGCCGGAGTCCGAGAAAAAATCCCTTTGACTTATGGGGAATGGGAATCGAACCCGCGACCTTGCATACGTAACCCAAGGCACTAACCACTGCGCCAAGGCGGCTGGTTACTTAAGATTATTATTTCCATTAGTTTACAGACATGGGATGTCAGAACAAGGTCTGTGATTTTTATAGTCATTTCTAGGTGTTCCTTGTTTTAGCATTGGTACAACATTTGATTGTCTCCAAATATGAGGCACTTCACCTATGATCCAACAGATTTGAAAAATAGTGATTAGGAAGGCAACCTATTTTGGGGGGTAGATGCTAACAATGTACATTGGAGATACCTTTCAAGTGCAATCCAACACTTCTTAATGGGCAGAGAGAAGAGACCGGGTCCCGTTATTTATTTAGAGTTAAAGGAGCATTGATATAATCATCATTGTCAGATTGTGGATCCCTGTACTTGTCCTTAGCTTTTCCTTCGTTCTGCGAAACGTAAGCTTGGAGATAAAGCATATTTTTATACATAAACCTATATCAATAAAGTAAAATATTTGGAATTGGAATGACCAGTACAGTTGACCAGTACAGTTGACTGCATTACCATTCAGACCATTGAAATAATCACCATCAACCACTATGCCAAACAACTACTTACCGCCTAGATTATCAAAATAGTTCATCTCAAGAAGTTACAGGGCGCAACAGTGTAGTGGCTAGAGCTAGAGACGCATCCCCTAACTGTAGACTAAGGCCACAGCTGGAGCCAGCCTCAAGACACCTAGAGCTAGTCACGGCGGGCTTCCCCACCCACAGTGACCAGTTCCCTGCAAGGCCTCCAGAGTCCACTCTAAACCCAGGTCCTCAGAGCCAGTACACGCAGAGAACTTTGCACACGTGTTAAAAATTCATCCTCTCGAAGAGGAGTAAAGTAGCCAAGGCTGGTGGTATGGATGACACGGACAGACCTGGCATGTATTGTGCAGAAGATGAACTCGGCCAAGTTCAACTTGCACACAGTAAACTGCCAGAAAGTTTCTAGTTTTACATCCTCTCTCTCTCTCTCTCTCGCTCCTCTCTCTCTCTCTCTCTCTCTCTCTTCTCTCTCTCTGTGTGTGTGTGTGTGTGTGGTGTGTGTGTGTGTGTGTGTGTGTGTGTGTGATCTTGTGTGGGCGTTGCGTGTCGCGTGCGTGCGTGCGTGCGTGCGTGCGTGTGTTGAAATGGCAAAAGGGAGCACTCAAAAAGCAAGGAACTGATTGTTTCCCTGAACTGCCCAGTCAGAGGTTGTCAAGAGGGGTGTGGAGGGGAGGGTGGGGGTGTGGTGCAGAGGGAGTGAGGTAGAGGGCAGAGCGAGAGCATGAGGTGCGGTGAGGTGAGGTGCGGTGAGGTGAGGTGCGGTGAGTTGCGGTGCGGTGCGGTGAGGTGAGGTGAGGTGCGGTGAGGTGGGTGAGGTTGCGGTGCGGTGAGGTGAGGTGCGGTGAGGTGAGGTGAGGTGAGAGGTGCGGTGCGGTGCGGTGCGTGTTGCGGTGCGGGTGCGGTGAGTGGTGTCGCACTTTTCTGCCCTGGGTGGACCAGGATGTGTTGAGGCTGTGCAGCTCCGTGGTGGCATTTCCTGCAGCAGCGAGTATGATCTTGCTCTGCCACTCCTACAGTGCGCCACCACGCCCGCCTTCAGGGGGAGAGCAGTCCAGCATCACGAACTTCTGCACGTTCAGCACCGTCTCCTGCGTCTGCACGTTGTTGGCCACTTTCAGCGTACCGTCCACACACACACCACACTCACACACCACACAACACACAACACAGAGGAAACTCAGAATCAGACATTTAATTGTATCTCGGCCTTGGCCATATTTACATGGTTGGGTAGGAGAAATTGACAATGCCACAGAGTGGGCAAAAAAAACCAGGATAACATAACATTACCAGTTCACTTTTCAGTGAAAGAAATATGGTAGACAATGCATAAATGCATAAACTTACATATGTACCAAACTACAATTCCACTATTTTGATTAGTATACCTTCCTTATGTCTGGAAAAAATCAATATACATATAGTTTCTCAAAATCATAACAAAACGATAACCGTATCTTCGTTTGTGATGTAAATATCTTAATACAACAAGCTTTTTCTCTTATCGATGGCATGGAATATGAGAGAGAGAGATAAAGATAAACTCCACACAGATATATATAGATAAAGATAAACTCCACCTTGTTATATGATTTATGTACAACACATTGTTTTTGTCACACAGTGTTGGCTACTTAATCTACCTACACATTGTATTACATAATTATATACCACACATAGCATATGAAGTACATACAACCCATCTTTGCTTTTATTTGTCTGTGCAAGATACAGCGCTATATAAATCCATTTATTATTATTAGCTCTTATAAAACAGACTATTTGCGCCTTCTGTGTCTGTTCATTATTACATACAACACAATATTGTAAAAAGTTTGTATCACATTTTGTTATGTAGCATACTGATGACCACCTCTGTGTGAATATGTACACGACACACAATTCTAACTCGTTGCCACCTCTGCATACCTCTCAGTCCATAGACCAGTGTTTGCCACACATTGTATGATACACGCTGTTGTGCACTGGTGTACCTGACCTTACCTGGCCTCAACAGGAACAAGAGTAGGCTGGGGCTGCTGGGCTGCTCAGAGTTGGAGTGTTTGTCTCTTTGCTTTTTCTGTTGGTTTATTTGTTTTTCTGATATTTCCGGAGAGGTTATGGGTAAACCTTGAGAAGTGGTCTTTCTGATTCCCTGTGTGTTCCTTTTTAACTTTGGGTGGAAGCTGGTAAGCTGACACTGGCCTTCACACATCATCAGTCACGTTTAAACAAATGCTTCCACAACACCCCACCCCACCCTCTAAATTTTACAACTGTTTTAATGTGAACACACACACACACACACACACACACCACACACACACACACACCACAACACACACACTCACCACACACACACCTGGCAATGTCGGACTAAAAGAACCACGGTAGGTCTCATCTTCTGGTATCTGCGGATAAAGGCTAATCCTTTGTTGCTCTCCTTCAGCATTTGTCCTTGAAGTTGTCCAGGTGGCACCCTAGTTCACAGGTTCGGGCGTTGTTCTGCAACGCTCAGGATCAGGTGTGCCCTTCCTCGTCTCCTCACACTTCGTCAGTCCTTCCTAGAAGTGCTGTCTCAACAACCCACCCACACACTGACTGATGCTACTGGGCTTCCCTCACACTGTGGGATGAGGGAGCCATACATCCTCACACTGTGGGATGAGGGAGCCATACATCCTCACACTGTGGGATGAGGGAGCCATACATCCTCACACTGTGGGATGAGGGAGCCATACATCCTCACACTGTGGGATGAGGGAGCCATACATCCTCACACAACACACTGACTGATGCTACTGGGCTTCCCTCACACTGTGGGATGAGGGAGCCATACATCCTCACACAACACACTGACTGATGCTACTGGTCTTCCCTCACACTGTGGGATGAGGGAGCCATACATCCTCACACAACACACTGACTGATGCTACTGGTCTTCCCTCACACTGTGGGATGAGGGAGCCATACATCCTCACACAACACACTGACTGATGCTACTGGGCTTCCCTCACACTGTGGGGTGACAACACACACACCAACAACATCATCATCATCAGCAGTCCCGTGACCTTGGCAGTCGTGGAGGAGACACGAAAGATGATGCCGTGGTAAGCTTCCTCCATCCATCTCGGTCCTCGGCTCTGCGCAGTAGTGCCGAGTCATTCATCCTGGTCCATTCTCTGATGTTGTCCATCCATGACTTGTTCTGTCTTCCCCTCTTTCTGCCACCTTCGAGTGTTCCCTGCAGTACTGTTTTTGGCAGAGTGTCGTTGGCGGGTGACGTGGCCCGAACCATGTCAGCTTTTTCTTCTTGACGATGGTGAGAAGGGGTTCCTGTGGACCTGCCAGCGTGTTATTTGGCTCTTGACAAATTCTTTGGTCTTTCGTTCTCTCCAGGATATGCCCATTTGTTTTCTATGGCATTTTGTTTCAAATGACTGGATTCGGTTGCGGGTTTCAGCAGTCAATGTCCAGGTTTTTACTTCTGTACAGCAGATAGTCTGAATTAGGGCTTTGTAGAGCTTTAGTTTGATTGGGTACTGATCTCTTTACTTTTCCATATGGTGGTGAGTTTTTGTCATGGAAGATGTTGCCATGGCTAGTCTGACTTTCATTTCTGTCGTCGATCGCCGTCCTTTGTGAGTGTACGCCAAGGTATTTAAAAGCGTCTGCCTCCTCCAGTTGTGGCCGTTCATGTAAATTTTAGCAGTGGCGTTGCTCGTGCTGTTCACAAGTACTTTACTTTTCTCCGAGCTCACCTCCATCCCATATGCTCCAGCTCTGTTCTCAAGTCTGGTCGTAAGATCTTGCAGCTCTGTGTTACTTCCGCCATGAGGTCAATGTCATCGGCAAACCGCAAGTGTTGAGGGGTCTGCCGCCAGTGGAGATGGTAGAGTGGAAGTCATGGAGGTCTCTCTCATAATGTTTTCCAAGAACAGATTAAACAGGACTGGAGATAACAGGCTCCTTGTCGGACCCCAACTGTGGTTTTAAAGTAGTCTCCGACCTGATTGTTCAGAAGGACTGCACTTCTTGCGGTGTTGTATAGTGCTTGAATGGTTTGCACTAGTCCTTCTTCAATGCCAAACTTTCTGAGGACCTGCATAGGCCTTCGTGCCATACTCTGTCGAAAGCCTTCTTGAAGTCGATGAAGTTGTGGAACAGGTCTCTCTGATGTTGAAGATGTTTTTCCATCAGGATGTGGCAGTTAAAATCTTTTTCGATTGTGCTCCTGCCTGCCTGAACCCAGCTGTTCCTCTGCAAGGTGTTCTTCTGCCTCCTTCTTTAGTCGTTTCAAAATAACTTTGAGCATGATCTTGCTGGTGTCTGATGAGGCTGATTGTTCTATAGTTTTTGGCATTGGCGTAAATTCCCCTTCTTGGGCAGCGGTATGATGATTGATTGTGCCCATTCTGTTGGCCACTGTTTTGTCTCCCAAATCTTCTGACATAGCTGTAACATGTGTGATGACTGTTTCGCCACCATGCTTGAGCAGCTCTGCTGGTATGTTGTCTGCTCCTGGGGACTTTCCTACTGGTAAACTGCGGATGGCTTCTTCCACTTCTTCCCTCAGTATAGGTAATGGCGAGGGTGCTCTTGATGTTGCCGCTTCCTCTTCTATTATGCTCTTGTCAGGTTGGATTGGGTAGTTGTATAGTTCTTGACAATACTCAGTTCAATGCAGCTGAGCTTTCTGTGAGGAGGTTTCCGGAGCTGTCTTCAATGACTGATGATTTGGTTTGAAGTGGTTTTGTGAGTTTCTTCAGGGTGTCGTATGCCTTTTTACTGTTGCCCACATTCATGCTTTCTTCCATCTCATCACATTGATCACTGATCCACTTCTCTCTGGCCTTTAACATTGACTTCTTCACAAGATTGTTGGCCTCCCGGTATTCTTTAGGGTTGGAAGACCTGGTTGGTTTCAGTGCTCTTCTTGTATCGCAGAGGTCCAAGATGTCATTGGTAGTCCATGGCTGGTGTTTATTCCTCTGACGACCGAGTACCTCCTCTGCTGTTTCTCGGACTGCCTCATTAAAGTTGTTGGTGAGGTCATTGATGTCATTGTCCAGTAGGGTTAATGCTGCAAAACGTCCGCCAAGCTTAGCTTGGAAGATCTCCTCAACATCTGGATCTTTCAGTTTGTCCACGTCAAATCTGATACGTGGGTTTGTAGGCTGTTTGTTTTTCTTCAGCCTCATTTTGAATACCAGCAGCACAAGGTCATGGTCGCTGCCTATGTCAGCTCCAGGGTAGGTTCTTGTTCTGGCTCTGTTGATGCTGGATTTGAAGCGCCGTGGTGTTACGATAAAATCTATTTAGTTATGGATCTTGCCGTTTGGCGCATGCCAGGTTGTCCTCCTTGACTGCTTGTGGGGATAGAGGGTATTGGCAATGGTAAGTCTGTGAGTGCAGGCAAACTCCAGCAGACGTAGTCCCCTGTCGTTGGTCTCTCCAGTTCCAAACTGACCAACTGTTCCAGCCCATTGGTTGTAAGGGTCAGGACCTACTTTGGCGTTAAAATCCCCTTGAATGATGATGATGTCTTTCTTGGGTATCTTCATAATGGTCTCTTCAAGATCTTCGTAAAATTCTTCTACTTCTTCACCTGCATGGTCAGATGATGGTGCATAGATTTGTATGATGGTGATGTTCTTGGGCTTGGCCGACACCCGGATGCTGATAATCCTGCTGGAAGCTGATGTACAGCTGATAATGCACCCCACTACTTCCTTTCTGACTATAAATGCCACTCCATGTTGGTGATGTTTCTCTTGACCACTGTACCAGATCTTGTTGCCTTCTTCAGTCATTGTCTCACCAAATCCTGTCCATCTCACTTCTCCTAGTCCAATAATGTCCCATTTATAGCGGCTAAGCTCATACTCTAGTTCTTTGATTTTTCCGCACTGGTAGAGTGTACGGACGTTCCATGTACCAATGGTGATCTGTTCTCTAGGGAGCTTAAGTAATGTTTTAACTCCAGTAGTGACTTGTCACTTCCACCCTGGTGTTGATCAATGGAAAGCGCGGTCGTTGGTAACCCGGGCCTCGACCGATCCGGTATCATTTTGGCTTTGCATTTGTCTTTCATGTCTTTTCTGTGGGCTTAGGATATTCCTTGGTGGCGCCAGTCTCCTCTCCAAGTCTCCATATGTTTTTTGTTTTTTTCTATTGGGGTTTCCTCCCCCACATGCGACAGGTTGTACTGGGTTACATGGATACCAGTAGCAGTAACAGAGAACTTCTCTTACTGACCTGACACTGACACCAACACCAACAACACTGACGGCAAATTCACAACATACACACACAGAATGTTTACGCGACTCATAGTAATGGCGATAGGCCTTGTACCCCCCACAGCAATCTCTCTCTCTCTCTCTATCCCCTTCCCTTTTCCTCTCTCTCTCTCTCTTCTCCCCCCTCCCTCTCTCTCTTTCTAAACAAGGTTGTATCAGGGAATCGTGAGAGGCACTGCTGAATGGCTTGTAAAGCTCTTATGGCAATAAAATGTTGTCCATTGTTTTCGCTGTGCTTACATTATTGTAATAATACTTAACTGTTTCTGTTTGTTGCAGCTGTTACACCATGATATGGAATCCATGCCATTATCATTATTTGAGCATTGTTTTTAACTGTTTTTTCCTCATAATTGAATATGTTTTTCTATCCAGTCCCCTTCCCACTGTCCCCTTAGTGAATGGGCTACACAGATGACTGCAATAAACCATTGTCACTGTCTCTCACAGCAGACGGGCATTTTGTTTACTGCATAATTCTGTTATCTTTGGTTTAAAATTCCATTCAATCCGGCTCCATGCCCGTTACTAGTACTGGCAGTAACACCAGGGACTGCTATGATGAAAGCGCAGTTGTGTCGGGGTGGGTGGACTTACCCTTGTGATGGCCCAAAACTGTATCCCACCAAACAAGAGTCAGCTTGAGTTTTCTGTGTGATGACCGTCAACCGTGACTGGCAAACTGTCCTCTAGGCATCTACAGTTTTTAGGTCAATCTTAGGTCATAGGTCACTTCTGATGAACTCTTGTTTTAAAGTAAACATGGTTTCGCTGCTATAGAAAACACGGAAGGTTAACTGATGGATCGGTGGTCTAGAGGTAAGGCCTTGTCTAGAAGCGAAAGTCCGGGTCACCGTGTTGTCGTGGGTTTGTACCTGGCGAAATCTTCCTCATTCACCTTTTCTTATTTGAAGTGATAGCTCTAAGGATTGCGTATTTAAACAATAACATAGTCCATAGTGTTATACACCAACTCTTTTGCAGCGCAGTGAGAATCAATAGAAGGCAACACCGGAGTAACCCTGGAAAAATTTAGGAAGAAAACGCACTCCCGATTAGGGAAACAAATACAGTTGAGACAAAAGGAACTGGAATGAAAGCAACAGGTGTTGGCCTGCATCACGTGGGTGCCTTGGGGGAGAAGCCCAAATTTTCCCAGTAAATTTTACAGACGAGGAAAACACACAACCCTCAGCTGATGCTCTAACCCAGGGCCCCCTGGCATTGCTGCACCTTGCTTGTGAAAAAATCCCCGGGGAGTCCCTGACATGTGAATTCTCTCCTTGTTCCCCTTAACCTTTTTTTCTTAAATTTTAACTGAAGCACTACTAAGGGTTCGATTTAAACAATACGATTTGGAGTTTTTTTGTAGAACTCAAATTATCACTCTTCTGTATCTCAGTTGAGGGGAAAGAAGTATTGTGGGAAAAGGCATTCACCGAATCTCTAATAAATGTGAGCAGAGCATTTAACTGATCCTTTTACCTTTTCTCACAAAGCAAAAAATTCCTGTTGGCCAATTCCGGTCTCGTGAGACTGGAGATTTTGTTTCCCCAACACGTTTTGCCTGTCATAGAATTGTGCCTTCCTTGGGTGAGGACGCAACTTCACTGTAAGGGGGGGGATGAACAGGAGGGGGGGAACCTCACATCACTTTAGTGTCCGAACTATCAATGGCACAAGTTGCTGCACATGTTTAGCCTGAGAACAGGCCCGGTTTGAAAACCCCAAAAGAGCCATAGTGCAATTTTGACTGACCCAGTTTGGTCTACCAGATAAGTTGTGGCTTTGGGGTTAAGTGGGAGATGATTGCAATCATCTACTTAATCAAATGGACATAGTTTTTGTGAGTGACTTGTAGACCCTCAAAATAGGGAAACCAAAATAGTGTGTCTGTAAATTTTTTGACACGTGCACTGGGGATATAAATGATTGTGGTAACAACAGCTGACTCAAAAAGTTCAAATTCCTCATGCCAAAATACAGAGCGAGTTTCATTATGATCTTGTACATGTTTCCCCATCAATGACGAAAAGTATCTCTGTTTAGTGGCCCCCTTTGCTCTGGTCTCGTGGTGACTTCAGATTTTGTTTCCCATACACTTCTGTGCTTGTCTTGAGTTTGTGCCAAAGCCTTGGGCTTGGAGGTTTACAGGAGAATATCACTGTAAGGGGGGGGGGGGGGCAGTTGTAACCAGGGAGGGGGGGGGGCTCTCACTCAGTCTGGATCCGAAACTATCATTGTTGTCAGTAGGGGGCTTAGTAAGTGGTGTTCTGCACATGTTTACCTGAGAACAGGCACTATTGAACACCACCAAAGTGACCCAGCCACAGTGCAGGGCCCTCTGGTTGATGAACCCATGGTGGTCTGACACAGATAAGCTCCCTGTGGACTTCTGATTAAGTGGGAGATGATTGTGACAAGTATCTACAGAAGGTCAAAAATGGGGACATAGTGTGAATGTCCTAAAGACTGTCAGTGAACTGACCAAAGATCCCTGCAAAGAAAACGAGGAGAAACTTCCAGAAACTAAAGTTGTCATGGTGCAATTGTTCCTGACGACGTGCGAGATTCTGTGATCAGTGAAAGGGATGAGTGTAACTGGACAGCTGAAATCAACAAGCCAACCAGTTCCTTTCGATTTTCCAAAAGGAATATGAAATGCATGCCCCAGGGGGAATGAGTAGTTTACTCCGGGATGTAGCTGTAGACTTTGCTGACCACAAGACACTCAAAGACAAGACCAATGCACAACTGGATGTGTTATGTTTCATCATGGATGCTGTCAGACTGAACTGCGCGTTTTTCAATGTACATGTGAGCGTGTGTGCGTGCTTAAACGTGTGTGTGTGTGTGTGTGTGTGTGTGTGTGTGTGTGTGTGTGTGTGTTTTGTGTTGTGTGTGTGTGTGTGTGTGTGTGTGTGTGTGTGTGTGTGTGTGTGTGTGTGTGTGTGTGTGTGTGTGTGTGTGTGTGTGTGTGTGTGTGTGTGTGTGTGTGTGTCTGTCTGTCTGTCTGTCTGCGCAGGAGTGCCGCGTGCATACGTGTTAGTTATAAGTGAGTGAGAGAGCCGAGATACAGAGAGCAACAGAGAGATGAAAAGCAGTGCAGGACAGCTAGCTACATAAGTACACAATTCGAAATACTAATTACGTCAAACAACCTCAAAGACCTGATGTGCTTCTATTCTATGAGGCCATGGATCAAACGGGTCTGCATGACTGAAGACGTAGAGATGCACAACTCCTCACACACCTTTTTCTAATAATTTATTGCGCAATCCCTTCTTTCCTGAGCTTTCACAACGCCCTCCAAATGCAGTGGCCGAAAGCTTTCAGAAGAAAATTCATCAAAACGAATCTCTCTCTCTCTCTCTCTCTCTCTCTCTCTCTCTCTCTCTCTCTCTCTCTCTCTCTCTCTCTCTCTCCACACACACACACACACACACACACACACACACAGTTGAGGCCAGACAGAGACTCACGGCAGTAACAATAGACCTGAGGCCCAGAGCCACAGCCAGCGGAGCAAAGTGAGTGAAGATCTCCACACACTCCGTCCACAGGTTGCTGAGGATAATGGCCAGGTGGCTCAGATGGGGGCTGAACTCAATCTGCACACACCATGACATGAACCATGTCTACAGCACCACCTACAACAATGCACATCACATCACATCACATCAGAAATCACTGCAGAATGGGGGGAGGGGGCAGGAAAGAGAAAAGGTGGTGGTAGTCAGAATGGGAAGGAGGTAGGGATAAAAGATCGAGTAACGAACTCACAAGCAGACACAAACGTATACACGCAACAAACTTGCAAGCATGCATGCATGTGTGTGCGCACGCACACACACACACACACACACACACACACACACACACACACACTCACACTCACACACACACTCACACACACGCAGAAAAGACAAAATATGATATTTAGCTTTCAACCTCTGTTAATGGATAACGGAACAGTTGAAGACGTTGACTCTCATGAAATAGTAGGTGTTACCATTATCAAAAATATGACTTGGACTGATCATGTAAAAAAAAAAAAAAAGTATGTTCTTTCGAGCCAGAAGGCCCATAGAGCCGGAGCTTATCCCGGTTTCTGTAGCGTTAAGCGAACTGATGGTTTTTCACCACCCCTGTGACAGGACGCTAGTCTGTCGCCAGATACTTCCCCAGCAGAGCTGGTACCCATTTGTACACCTGGGTGGAGTGAGGAAAATAGGAGTAAAGTGTCTTTCCCAAGGGCACAGCACCGAGCCGAGCGGGGATCGAACCCGCGACCTCTGGATCACGAGTTGACCGCCTAAACCACTCGACCACGGTGCCTCCTTGATCATGTAATGTCACTTGAAAAACGCCTCGCTCACAGGCTACTCCAGTTATCCAAAATAAAACACTTTCTAAATATCATTCTCAAGGGACGGGATAGCTCAGTGGTCGGAGCACTCGCTTTCCCCCAGCCAAGTTAAGCAGCGTCGAGTGTGGTTACCAGTTGGATGGGTGACCGTTTGCGCGCCTTGGCTTCAGTACAGTTCCCCCAGTTCACCCAGCTGTAAATGGGTGCCTACCCTCTTTAGGGTCAGGGAAGGTAAAGCAGCGAGGGAGAGGAGATTGGCGCCGCCCTCAATATGCTGGCCCTAGAGAAGTGAGGTCTCTGACGCCTCGCTCCCCTATGACCTTATAGGTTATGGGACACCTTTACCTTTTTTTTTAAAATATCATTCTCGAAAACTATTTTTGCAGTCATATTCTACCTACCATTGACTCCTATGGCAGGCGTCAGTCTCGGAAGACTATGGTGTTGCACTCTAGGCGTCGTTCATTCAAGTCAAGTTAAAAGCACTTTCAGCAGCTCAAGATGGGCAATTGCAATACTGACAGGCACATTGATATGTACAATTATCTCGAAAGACACAAGAAAGCTACATTTCATATTGGTATGAGCATTCCAAGATAACTTCAAATAAAAGTATCACACACACACATACACACGACGCAACCGCACGCACACACACACACACACACACACACACACACACACACACACACACACACACAACACGCACGCACGCTCGCGCGTACACACACACACACCAATGCAGGAATACAATGTTATAAAAACCATTGACTGGAAAAGACACATAAACTTATTATTTACGCGTGCACGCACGCACCACCCCACCGCGCACTCACAACGCACACGCGCGTACACACACACACACCAATATAAGACAAATAAACTTAGACACACACACACACACACACACACACACACACACACACACCACAACAAACATCACAAACCAAAATCATTTCAGCTAAATTTAATACAAATATTATTTTCATGACAGCACACACACACACACACACACACACACACACACAACACACACTAGACACACACACACACAGATATGTAGCATGTACACACATCACACATACAGAGTATATTACATGTACACACACATCACAACACATATATATATATATATATATATATATATATATATATATATATATATTATATGTAGGTGTGTGTTGTGTGTGTGTGTTGTGGTGTGTGAATGTTTGTGTGTGTTGTGTTGTTGATGCTGAACACGCGCGCGCGTCTGTCAAACCAGGGAGGTATATCAGAGAATGCAAAACGTTTAAGTCATGCTGTTTGAAATAGAATTCGAATGACCACTAACAAAAGAATTTCTTGTCTCAATTTGTTTTACTGTTGGAGCACCGAAAGCGGCGTCCTGAAGGCAACAACTGAAATTCCGAAGACATAGCATGGGAAGGATCGGCCAAGATGGCAGTCGCTTTGCGCACAAGCTGCTGATCGCAGTACGGCTTGAGATCTCTTTGTTCTTCTCCAATTATTTTTGAGCAGATTCTAACAACTCTCCGAAGACTATTCTTGTTTTTAACACTAAGGTTGTTGTACCAACAGATGAAAGCAAAACTTAGAACACTCTCTATGTAGGACTTGTAGAACAAAGAAAGAATCTTTTTGTCAGCAGAAAATGAGTTAAGTTTCCTTAGAAAATACATACGTTGTTGTCCCTTTTTGACAATAGCGTCAGTGTTAGCATCCCAGTTTAATTTGTGATCAAAAATAGTTCCCAGATACTTGTATTCCGAAACGTTTTCAACTCCTTAACTATAGATGATAATAATTTTTTGCTCAGAAGTGTTACACGATCTTCTGAAATCGATAGGAAGATCTTTAGTTTTAGAAATCATTTAGCTCCAGATATGCCTCATCACACCAATTGACGAAGTCGGTGAGGGCTGGACCATGGTTTTGGACAGATCCAGATAAGAGAGACAAAAGAGCACTGTAGTCCGCAAATTTTACAAGAAAGGAATTTTCATAGCTGCTTCTGCAATCATCTGTCATAAGTCATCTTTAACATTTTCAGATTATAAAAATGTCAACATTCTTCCTCTCAAAACAATATTTCTATTTAATAAAGGTGTACTAATGCATAACATTTTTCATGGTAGTGCCCCATCTTCCTTGAGCAGCATGTTCAGCGAAAACAACTTTCGACATTCACATAAAATTAAACTTCCTTTGCCAACAATTACTCTGTTTAAATCAAGTCAAGTATAATCTGGGAGCTGGTTTTGGAATAGGCTCCCAACCTTTCCAAAAAAATGAAACAAAGGTTTCAAGATTTAAGATTCTGTTCTATGATTTTCTAATGACTCATGAAAATGTCACAACTGTTTTCACCACAAATGTTTTGATCAAACCACCAGTAGTCTCAGTTACAAAACTGTCTCCTCGAGTGGCACAGTCAGTTTCTGTTAGTATGCAGTTCTATTGATTTTGTTTTTCATTGTTTTCCTTTATATATTCTCTCTCTCTCCTCTCTCTCTCTCTCTCTCTCTCTCTCTCTCTCTCTCTCTCTCTCTCTCTCTGTGATGTTTTCTATATTCTTCTTGTCTTTTGGTGTGTGTGTGTGTGCGTGTTTATTTATTATTTTAATAATTTTTTTATATTTTATTCTTTTACATCGAGGAAAATGGAATAAGCACTTGTGTACTTTTTTACATCCAGTCCCCGTGTATATGCGGTTTTGTAAATTCTGTCATCTGTTCCCATCGGCACACAATGGCCTACTCTTACGAAAAGCGGAACAGGATTTAACGTGTGAGTGTGTGTGTGTGTGTGTGTGTGGTGTGTGTGTGTGTGTGTGTGTGTGTGTGTGTGTGTGTGTGTGTTTGAATGAGTGAGCGAGTGAGTGAGTGAGTGAGTGAGTAAGTATTGTTTTCTACGAATTTTCATGTCATTATGCATATTTTTTGTTCCTCTTATTCATTCGTGTGTGTTTTTCTTTCAAGGGCTGGTTTTAAAAAAAAGCTTGTAACGCTTAATCTATTACCCTCTGAAAAATTAAATGTGTTCAATTTGTTCTGTGTAGAGAATGTACCGAAGTGGAGAGAGAACGCAACTCTGTGGAGAACCAGTACAAGTAAATCTAACCCATGAAGATATTTTGTTAGCAACAACGCGCTGTGGTCTGTGAAAAATTCAACCATCCAATGCACAAATTGATTCTCTACGTCAAATTTTGAAATTATTTTGTGAACGAGAACATGAGGCTGCATTGTACTTAAAGCTGAACTGAAGTCAGCAAACAAAATTCTGGCATAAGAGTCAGGTGTTTTTAAATGGCTGTACACTTGTTCAACATAAACAGTTTGGCATCTTCAACACCTCGTCCTGTCCTGTAGGCAAACTGTAGCGGGTCAAGGCCTTTCTCTGTAGCGGAAAGAATGAGATTTTTCGATCTTCTCTAATGTTTTCATCACAAATGATGTGAGAGCTACAGGTCTAAGATGGTTAGGCCAGGAAGGATTGGGTTTCTTTGGAAGAAGAAATACATAGATGGGTGTGGCTGGCCTGGCCAACCCAACACGGGAATGACAGTCCCTATGGCAGAGGGCACAGATGAAGTCAGACGCTAGTCTGTCTGCCTGGGCTGTAGCCTTTCTTCTCATTCTCTTTGCCTCGTACTGCTGAGCAAGTGTCTCTTCGAACTTGGAGAGACCTTTCTGCACAGTCTGCCTCCAGGCTGACCGTTCGAGGGCTGTTGTTTCCCAGATGTTCTGGTCAATGTTCAGGGCTTTTCAGTCCCTCTTGTACACGTCTTTGAATCACAGCTGTGGTCTGCCTGTGGGACGTTTTCCCTGCACAAGTTCTCCATAGAAGAGGTCTTTAGGGGTTCATCCGTCGTCGTCCATGAGCACGACATGGCCCAGCCAGCACAGACCTCTGTTTCAGCAGCGTGTACATGCCGGTGCATCCAGCTCTTTCCAGGACAGTGTTGTTTGAGACCTTGTCCTGCCAGGTGATGTTCAGGATGCGTTGGAGACAACAGCATTGAGCTTTCCTTCCTGCCAGGCACACAAAGTCCAGGACTCGCTGCCATACAGGAGGGTGCTCACGACGCAGGTTCTGTAGATCTGGATCTTTGTGTGCTCAGTCAGCTTGCTGTTGTTCCATGCTTTCTTTGTCAGTCTGGTCATGGTGGTAGCTGCTTTGCCGATGCGCTTGTTGAGCTCTGCGTCACGTGAGAGGAGTGTCTGAGATAGTTGAGCCCAGGTACACAAAGTCATGGACGACATGCAGTTCATGGTCATTGATGCTGATGGCTGGGGGAGAGTCAACATCCTGTCCCACGATATAGATAGATAGATAGATAGATAGATAGATAGATAGATAGATAGATAGATAGATAGATAGATTGATTGATTGATTGATTGACAGATTGATAGATTGATAGATAGATAGATAGATAGATAGATAGATAGATAATGTGTGTGTTGTTTTGTTGTTGTTTGAGGGGATGTTTTATTTGTTTGCTTTTTGTTTTAAGTATGTTTGTTATAGAGTTTACATTTGGGGGTCTCCTTGTATTGGTTGACCTGTTGTTGTTGTTGTTGTTGTTGTTGTTGTAGCTGCTGCTGCTGATGATGATGATGCTGCTGCTGCTGCTGTTGCTGCTGCTGGTTTGCGGATGACTGTTTTCTTTAGTTTCTTTAGTTTGCTCGACTGCATTATTTGGATGGAAAGGTTAAAGTCAATAAAAAGCAACTGCATAGCATACATGCCTGTGTGTGGGGGTGTCGTTATGGACACTTTTCTCATGCTAACGAAAACGAGCGCCTAGCTGGTCAAGGAATTTGAATGTGTGCCTGTGGAAAAACGGACGAGGAGAAGAAAGGGGAAGGTTGGTGTGATTGCAGAATGTTGTAACCTGATCTGTTTTTACTTGTTGCTTTGTCTCCATTTTCTGTCTGGTTTGCTTTGTCTTCTTCCATTGTGTGTGTCATGTGAGTACGTTCGGCGAGTGGATATGGGTGTGAGTGTTTATGTGTATGTGTTTGCGTTGAAATGATTTAAAAGAAAATTATACATTAGTTTTAGCTCTGTGTGTGTACGTGCGTGTGTAAAAACATTTGGGTTTTTTTGGTTTTTGTTTCTTAAGGTGTGTGTGCGTTTTACGAGCGTGCAGGTGCGTGCGTGTAAATGTGTGCGTTTGGGTTTTTTGTTGTGTGTTTGGGGATTTTTGGGGTTTTTTTCTTTGTGGGAGTACTTTTTATGAGTTTCTGTTTAATTTTGTTGGCTTGTTTAGCATGGGTTTTTATTATCATATATACGTATGTGATCTTTTTATTATAGATAGATGGCTTGATGAAAAAAGGCTATTGCACTGCTTATTCAATGTACCGAAATAAAACTTTGACTTTGACTTTGACTTTGACACACGCGTTTTTCCTAAACCTGAAAATATCCACATAAACAGTGATACCTATCTAAAAGAAAATGAATACGTCTTGTTGGCCTCGTTCTAAATAATGTGAAGCCCCATCAAGATCTACCTCCCCGTCCCCGAAAAAGCTGCTTTTTCCACCCAATTAGCTTGTTGTCAACAGCAGCACAGTAGCTGACGGGCCCACCTTGTTTTTCTCCAGGATGACCTTGACGTTGAAGAGGGGGTAGGGGCTGGACTTGGCGTCGCCATTGATGGCTTTGGACATGATCATCAGGGAGCGCTTGACGTTCAGACGGAAGGCCTCCTGCAGGATGGCGTTGGTCTTCTCTGTGAAGCGCAGCCAGTGGGACTGCACCTGGAACACACACCACCACCACCATCACCATCACCACACCATCATCACCATCACCACCACCACCACCACACCACCACACACCATCACCACCACCACTACACAACCCACACCACCACCATACCACCACCACATCACCACCAACCACCACCACCACCACCATCACCACCACCACCACACCACACCACTCACCACCATCACCACCACCACCATACCACCACTCACCACCACCACACACCATCACCACCACCTACCACTACACCACCACCACTACCCACCACACACCACCATCACCACCACCACTACCACCACCACCACCACTACACCACACCATCACCACCACCACACCACCACCATACCACCCACCACCACCACCACACACAACCACCACCACACCACTCCAACCACCACCACACCACCCACATCACACCACACCACACATACACCACCACCACACTACCACCACACCACCACTACCACCACCACCACACTACCACCACCACACACCACCACCACCACTCCACCACCACACCACACCACACCACTACCACCACCATACCACCCCACCACCACCACCACCACTACCACACACTACCACACCACCACTACCACCACCACTACCATCACCACCACATACCACACACCACACCATCACCACCACCACACATACACCACCACCACCACCACTACCACACCACTACCATCACACACCACACTACCACACATACCACCACCACCACTACCATCACCACCACTACACACCACCACACCATACCACCACCACAACTACCACCCATCACATACCACTACACCACCACCACACCATCACACACCACTACCACCACCAAACCACCACACTACCACCACCACTACCATCACACCACTACACCACCACTACCATCACTCACTACCATCACCATCATACACTACACCACACACCATCACCATCACCACCACCACCACCACTACCACACCACCACTACCACCACTACCATCACCACCACTACCAATCACCACACTACCACCACTACCATCACCACTACCATCACCATCAACACTATCACCACCACTCATCACCACCACCAACACCACCACTCACTACACCACACTACCATCACACACCACCATCCACCACCACCACCATACACCACCACACCACCATACCACCACCACTACACACCACCACACACACTCTGTAATCACCACCACCACATCTAACCAACACACCACCATACACACCACCATCTACACACCACCACCACACCACCACCATCACCACCACCACCACAGACAACAATGTCCTTTATTATTCACATGCTCCTCTTGCATGAAGTAGTTCGGTGTTCAGCACAAACCTGCCTTTAAACCTTACCTTGTAGGAAAATACGGGATCACAAATGGATCTAGTCTACTAAAACATCTACACCACACACACAACACACAAAACACACACACACACACAACACACAATATATATATATATATTTTTTTTTTAAATATATATATATATATATATATTACATACATACATACATACTTACATACATACATACTACATACATACAACATACACACATACATACAAAAACATAAAAACATACATACATACACACATATATACATACATAAGGAAATGGAAGCACCGCAGGTCTGCACTACAATTCAACCCGGATAATGGTAAAACTTCACATGACCACTGCCTGGGATGGAAGTCACCCCTTGATGGACAGGAGCTCTGGGATGGAAGTCACCCCTTGATGGACAGGATCTCTGGATGGAAGTCACCCCTTGATGGACAGGATCTCTGGGGTGGAAGTCACCCCTTGATGGACAGGATCTCTGGGGTGGAAGTCACCCCTTGATGGACAGGAGTTCTGGATGGAAGTGCACGCTGTATGCTCTCAGCTGTGGCCTCCGTGCCCCAGGACCTGTGTTAAAAACCTTCTGGCCCCAGTTGAGATGCTCATGTCTCTGGACAGGACATCCATCAACTTGAACTACTGCAGTCAGCAACAGGCCCAAGACTTCATCTCCTGCCCCGAAGATGGCCACAAGTAGCACTTGCAAGGGTGGGGGGGGAGCGCTACAGAAGCACTAAAGGAAAGAAGTATTTGGAGAGCTAAGTATAAAAGAGCGCCACTGGTGCAATGTGCTAAGTCTGAGAGTGTGTCTAGGTTTGGCTGACTGACTCACCTCACTGCTGTCTCTGCTGAAGACGGCGTAGGTTTTCCTCATGCAGGACACAATGTCGGAGTACAAATCCTTCATGTGGATCAGTGTGTTGGCGCGGTGCTGTTTCTGTCACACACAAAGTACATCACAGTCGCTGTCTGGTCCGCACTGTATTCGGCTTTATTGTAACAAGCACACACATGCATGAAGGCAGGTGCACACACACACATATACATGCCTGCATGCATGGATGCAAACACACACACACATGTGCGCGCTAGCACGCACACACACACACAGAGGTTAAAGTGATGTATTCGTGATCTGCTGACCCGGGTTCGATTCTCGTTCAAGAGGATTTTTCCTCTGGAGTTAACATAAGTGCCGACTCCACACTCCCCAAAAGGCCTTCGGATGCGACTATAAACCGAGGTCCCATGTGCGAACGCACGCAGAACATTTTGCGCACACGTTAAAACCCGTTCCGCTTTTCAGAAGTGTATGCCATTGTGTGCCGGTGGGAACGGATGACAAAATTGACAAAACTGCATACAAATGGGGACTGAATGAAAAAAGCACATGAATGCTTATTCCATTATCCTGAAAATAAAAGAATAAAACAAATAAATAAACACACACACGTCAATACGTGAGTGCATGTGTTGGGGATGGGGGGTGGGGGGTTCATATTTGTATGTGTTAGGTAGTTACATAGAATACCGTTTGTTTGTTTGTTTGTTTGTTTGATTTAGTTGATGTTTTTTTTCTCTTTCATCGTATTATATTACCTAAATTGTTGCTTTTGCTGTTAGAGTTGGTGGGCGATTTTATATTGCCTGAATTTATTCTTTTGAAGGAAGGATTCGCGTAGTTTTGCCTGAAATCAAACAGCACACGTACAGGCGTGTGTAGGACCAGAGGAGAGGGAGGGAGTGGATGTCGTTGTTGTACGTTTTGCTTTGAATCCAATTTCTGTTTCGGTTCTTTCTTGTTTTTCCTTGTTAAATGGTGAAGGGGATATGGGTGTATACGTGTATGTGTACATCAGTGTTTGAATGATTTAAGAGGAAACTATACATCAGTTTCCTCTTCTAGTATCCATTCGGTTTCTCGTTGTTGTTGTTGTTTTGTTGATGGTGTGTTCTTCTGGTTTGTTTTTGTTTTTTGTTTGGTTGGGGTTTTTTGTTTTTAGGCTTTTCGTTTGTTGTTTTTGTTGGAGGTTTTTGTCTTTTGTTAATCCTATATTGTTCTTTATTTGCTTTGGCTATTACTGTTGTTGTGTGTATGTTTGTTATTGTTGCTGTTGTTGTTGTTGGCTGTGCACGTGTGTGTATGTGTGTGTTGTTGTTGTTGTTATTGTTGTTTTGGTTTTTTGTTTGCTTTGTTTGTTTGTTTGTTTGGATGTTTTGTGGTTTTTTATCTTGTGTGTGGGTTTGGGTTTGGTTTGGTTTGGTTGTTTGCTTTTGATGGAAGTATTTTTACAAGAAGATTTTTTGGTTTGATTTGTATGGTTTAACACTGTTTAGGCTTTTTATTCTATGTCTGCATAATTATACTAATTTTTTTTCTTTTGTGTGATTTGTACGACTTATCGCTCTCTAGTTTTTCATTCTATGTATGCATATATTTTGTCATTATTTTTTTTAGATAGATGGCTTGAAAAAAAGCAACTGCACTGCTTATTCAATGTACCATCTGAAAATAAAAGTTTAACTTTGACTTTCACACACACACACCACACACACACACACACACACACACACACACACACACCACACACACACACACACACACATACACACATTTGCACACTCACATGCCCAAATCCACACCCGCATGTACAAACATAGGCATGCACGCCCACAATCTCATATGTTCACAAAAACAGCCTCTCTCTCTCTCTCTCTCTCTCTCTCTCTCTCTCTCTCTCTCTCTCTCTCTCTCTCTCTCTCTCTCTCTTTCACTCCATCATCTTTCAGACCTGATGTTCAGCAAAGGAGAGGTCTTCAAAGAGCTTTCCATCCGGGATGTTGATGAGATACATCTCACTGATGCGGACACACTGATACATGATGTGGCTGTTGGCCTCCTTGTACTCGTCCACCATTCTCTGCACCTGCACAGCACAGGAACAACAGCAGATGACAGCCTCAGCACAGCACAGGCACACCAGCAGATGACAGCCTCAGCACAGCACAGGCACAACAGCAGATGACAGCCTCAGCACAGCACAGCTTTACAGCAGATGACAGCCTCAGCACAGCACAGGCACAACAGCAGATGACAGCCTCAGCACAGCACAGGCACAACAGCAGATGACAGCCTCAGCACAGCACAGCTCTACAGCAGATGACAGCCTCAGCACAGCACAGCTCTACAGCAGATGACAACCTCAGCACAGCACAGCTCTACAGCAGATGACAGCCTCAGCACAGCACAGTACTACAGCAGATGACAGCCTCAGCACAGCACAGGCACAACAGCAGATGACAGCCTCAGCACAGCACAGCTCTACAGCAGATGACAGCCTCAGCACAGCACAGCTCTACAGCAGATGACAACCTCAGCACAGCACAGCTCTACAGCAGATGACAGCCTCAGCACAGCACAGTACTACAGCAGATGACAGCCTCAGCACAGTACTACAGCAGATGACAGCCTCAGCACAGCACAGCCCTACAGCAGATGACAGCCTCAGCACAGCATAGCACTACAGCAGATGACAGCCTCAGCACAGCACATATCTACAGCAGATGACAGCCTCAGCACAGCACATATCTACAGCAGATGACAGCCTCAGCACAGCACGGCTCTACAGCAGATGACAGCCTCAGCACAGCATAGCACTACAGCAGATGACAGCCTCAGCACAGCACAGCTCTACAGCAGATGACAGCCTCAACACAGCACAGTGCTACAGCAGATGACAGCCTCAACACAGCACAGTACTACAGTAGATGACAGCCTCAGCACAGCTCTGCAGCAGATGACAGCCTCAGCACAGCACAGCACTACAGCAGATGACAGCCTCAACACAGCACAGTGCTACAGCAGATGACAGCCTCAACACAGCACAGTACTACAGTAGATGATAGCCACAGGACAGCACTACAGCCTCAGCACAGCTCAGTACTACAGCAATACAGCACAGTACTACAGCAGATGACAGCCTCAGAACAACACTACAGCAGATGACAGCCTCAGCACAGCACAGTACTAAGCAGATGACAGCCTCAGCACAGCACAGTACTACACTACAGCAGATGACAGCCTCAGCACAGCACAGTACTAAGCAGATGACAGCCTCAGCACAGCACAGTACTACACTACAGCAGATGACAGCCTCAGCACAGCACAGTACTAAGCAGATGACAGCCTCAGCACAGCACAGTACTACACTACAACAGATGACAGCCTCGGCATAGCAGTACTACACTACAGCAGATGACAGCCTCAGCATAGCACAGTACTACAGCAGATGACAGCCTCAGCATAGCACAGTACTACAGCAGATGACAGCCTCAGCATAGCACAGCACTACAGCAGATGACAGCCTCAGCACAGCACAGTACTACAGCAGATGACAGCCTCAGCACAGTACTACAGCAGATGACAGCCTCAGCACAGCACAGTACTACAGCAGATGACAGCCTCAGCACAGCACAGTACTACAGCAGATGACAGCCTCAGCACAGCACAGTACTACAGCAGATGACAGCCTCAGCACAGTACTACAGCAGATGACAGCCTCAGCACAGCACAGTACTTCTGAGTACTGTCTCAGCACAATACCTTCGGATGAGACTATAAACCGAGGCCCCGTCTTCGAACGCATGCAAAAAACATCTTGCGCACGAATTGAATCCTGTTCCGCTTTTCGGAAGAAAACGCCATTGTGTGTCGGTGGGAACAGATGACAATTTTTTTTTAAACCGCATACACACGGGGACTGGATGTAAAAAAGCACATGAGTTCTTATTCCATTATCCTCGATACATACAGCAGATGACAGCCTCAGCACAGCACAGTACTACAGCAGATGACAGCCTCAGCACAGTACAGATCTACAGCAGATGACAGCCTCAGCACAGTACAGCGCTACAGCAGATGACAGCCTTAGCACAGCACAGTACTACAGAAGATGACAGCCTCAGCACAGCACAGTACTACAGCAGATGACAGCCTCAGCACAGTACTACAGCAGATGACAGCCTCAGCACAGCACAGTCCTACAGCAGATGACAGCCTCAGCACAGCACAGTACTACAGCAGATGACAGCCTCAGCACAGCACTACAGCAGATGACAGCCTCAGTACAGCACAGTACTACAGCAGATGACATCCTCAGTACAGCACAGTACTACATCAGATGACTTCCTCAGCACAGTACAGTACTACAGCAGATGACAGCCTCAGCACAGTACAGATCTAGAGCAGACAGCCTCAGCACAGTACAGATCTACAGCAGATGACAGCCTCAGCACAGTACTACAGCAGATGACAGCCGCAACACAGTACAACACAACAGTAGATGACAGCCTCAGCACAGCAGAATACTACAGCAGATGACAGCCTCAGCACAGCAGAATACAACAGCAGATGACAGCCTCAGCACAGTACTACAGCAGATGACAGCCTCAGCACAGTACTACAGCAGATGACAGCCTCTGCACAGCACAGTACTACAGCAGATGACAGCCTCAGCACAGCACAGTACTACATCAGATGACAGCTCCAGCACAGCACAGTACTACAGCAGATGACAGCCTCAGCACAGTACAGATCTACAGCAGATGACAGCCTCAGCACAGTACAGATCTACAGCAGATGACAGCCTCAGCACAGTACAGATCTACAGCAGATGACAGCCTTAGCACAGCACTACAGCAGATGACAGCCTCAGCACAGTACTACAGCAGATGACAGCCTCAGCACAGCACAGTACTACAGCAGATGACATCCTCAGCACAGTACTACAGCAGATGACAGCCTCAGCACAGCACAGTACTAAAGCAGATGACAGCCTCAACACAGCACAGTACTACATCAGATGACAGCCTCAACACAGCACAGCACTACAGCAGATGACAGCCTCAACACAGCACAGTACTACATCAGATGACAGCCTCAACACAGCACAGTACTACAGCAGATGACAGCCTCAGCACAGCACAGCACTACAGCAGACGACAGCCTCAGCACAGCACAGTACTACAGCAGATGACAGCCTCAGCACAGCACAGTACTACAGCAGATGACAGCCTCAGCACAGCACAGTACTACAGCAGATGACAGCCTCAGCACAGGAGAGTACTACCGCAGACGACAGCCTCAGCACAGTACTACAGCAGATGACAGCCTTACCTCAGTACAGTACTACAGCAGACGACAGCCTCAGCACAGTACAGTACTACAGCAGACGACAGCCTCAGCACAGTACAGTACTACAGCAGACGACAGCCTCAGCACAGCAGAGTACTACAGCTGACGACAGCCTCACCTCAGTACAGATCTACAGCAGACGACAGCCTCAGCACAGGAGAGGTCTACAGCAGACGACAGCCTCACCCCAGTACAGTACTACAGCAGACGACAGCCTCAGCACAGGAGAGGTCTACAGCGGCACCTTGAATGGAGGAGGTTGGGGGCTGCCACACTGGAGTTCTCAGCCAGTGTGTCTTCGGAGAGTGCACCTGGCGGAGCCCATCGCTCTCCTGGGACAGGGTGCATGCCGAATGTGCTTCTGTCATGGGTGCCAGCCACAGCCTGCCTATTCCTCTCTACCCAACGAGGACGGATTTAAAGGTGTGTGTGTGTGTGTGTAAGATGTTCTGCGTGTGTTTGCAGATGGGAATATGGTCTGACCTAAAGGACTTGCAGGAAGGGAATGGAGTCCGAGGTAACATGAACTCCAGGGAAACATCTGCTGGACAGGACAGTTCAGCTGACACTCCATCCCGCGCACCACTACTAGCTGTCAGATCATGAATGTGTGTGTTGCTCTATCATCAGGCCATTCCCCTACCCATCTCCACTCTCAGAAAGAACTTTATAAAAGATAGCCACTGCTTAAAATAGGAGGGACTCTATCTGCAGCAATGAATGTGTGTGTTGCTCTATCATCAGGCCATTCCCCTACCCATCTCTACTCTCAGAAAGAACTTTATAAAAGATAGCCACTGCTTAAAATAGGAGGGACTCTATCTGCAGCAATGAATGTGTGTGTTGCTCTATCATCAGGCCATTCCCCTACCCATCTCCACTCTCAGAAAGAACTTTATAAAAGATAGCCACTGCTTAAAACAGGAGGGACTCTATCTGCAGCACAACAACGTAGTAGATAGACCGACATGAACTTAGTGCTAGAGGTCAGAATTTTAAAAAATATTATATAGATTTATATACATACTTTATACCAACTAGAACCCCTCGCTTAATCCTTTCATCAGCCTACTGGAGTGAGGAATGGAAACTCCTAACAGTTTCTGTCGCTGTTACAGCGCTGATATGGGAGATCGCACAAACCCAACTGACTCAGGACAGTCTATGAGCAAACAGAAAACCTGGAAACCCACACTGTCAGTTCTCAAAGCCTTGTCTCGGCTGAAGTGTGTCTTCTCCACCAATTCTACTGAAAATGTATCAAGACTTGCTCTGGGGGTAGATCTCAGATAGGAAATAAGTGTGTTTTAAGGCTGGGTTTGAAAGTATCAAGTGTAGTTTTTTGGCGAAGGGATAGAGGAAGATCGTTCCAAGTTAATTGACCACAAACGAGACAGAGAGACGGCTGACAGTGGTTTGCTTGAATGCGGATGTTTGAGAGCACAGATGTTCCCCGTGTGAAGGAAGGGAACAGGATGGAGTGTGGTGTGCAGGTAAAGACACTTGCAGAGATCAGAGGGAGCAGAGTTGTAGAGATATTTGAAGCAGAGGGTACTAATCTTATATGTCACTCTTTGTGAGACAGGCAGCCAGTGAAGAGATCGCAAGAGAGGAGTGATATGCTTAGATGTGTTTCTTTTTTTCGGACTAATCGAGCTGCAGTTTTGTATGCGTTGAAGGGAGTGGATGGACGATGCTGGTAGACCAGGCAAGAGAGAATTACAGATGTCTAAACTTGAGAGAATAATAGAGATGTAACCAAGCTTGGATGTTGCGTCAGTGGACAGATACTTGCGAATTGTACTTATGTAAATGCAAGCACATAAATACACACACAAACAAACACACACACACACACACACACACACACACACACACACACACACACACACACACACACACACACACACCTTGCTGGCAGTCATCCTGCAGTCGGTGATAAAGAAGTCTGGCATGGTGGAGGCCCAGTGGAACTTGGTCATGCCAGGGTACATCTTCTTCTCCAGGAATCGGATTCGTTCTCGAAACAAGGCCTGCTCCTTGATGTCAGCATGGCAATGATTCTGACACACACACACACACACACACACACCACACACACACACACACAACACACACACACACACACACACACACACACAACACACACACACACGGCATTACAATGTTAACCTAAGCAGCAGCAACACTTTCCTTTCCTCTTGACCAACTTAAGTCTGTATAATCTATGTTCCTTAGGGATTTCCACAGTCCACAAAACCCTTGATGCTGACCTTGAGCCCTACGTGCAAAAGAGCAATGGGCTGATAATATATATGCATACATCCAATGTGCCAATGAATTTTGGCTTCAGCTCTACTCCCAGATTCAGATCGCAGCTGACACAGGCAACATCAAGGCCATGTATGATGGCATCAAGCAGGTATTGGGCCCAACACAACAGAAACACTGCCCCTTTGAAATCAGCTTCTGGGGAGGTGATTCAAGACAGACGATAATAGATGGAGCACTGGGTAGACCACTACACTGAGCTGTATGCAAAGGAACATGAAGTCACAAAAGATGCCCTGAATGCCAGAGTGCCTACCAGAACTGGAAGAGCTTGACAGAGAACCAGCCATAGATGAACTCAGCAAAACCCTGGACTGTCTTGCCTCTGGCAAGGCACCTGGGAAAGACGGCATTCCCGCCGAAGTACTGAAGTGCTGCACAGAGACACTCATCACCGAGTTGCATGAAATCCTCTGCCTGTGTTGGAGTGAAGGCAAAGTACCACAAGACATGAGGGATGTTAACGTCACCACACTATACAAAAACAAAGGTGACAGAAGCGATTGCAATAATTATCGCGGCATATCCCTCCTCAGCATCAGTGGGAAAGTCTTTGCACGAGTAGTACTGAAGAGGCTCCGGGTACTTGCAGAGCAAGTCTTCCCTGAATCGCAGTGCGGTTTCCGTGCCAACAGATCCATTAGAGACATGATCTTCTCCCTCAAACAACTTCAGGAGAAATGTAGGGAGAAAAGGCAGCCACTCTTTGTTTCCTCTTCAAGATCCTTCCCAAGATCGCATGTCCGCCCAAACTTCTCAGCATCATCAGATCCTTCCAAAAGACATGAAAGGCACTGTCGTCTTTGACGGTTCAACATCAACTGCCTTCAACTTACGGAGTGGAGTGAAACAGGGTTGCGTCCTGGCTCCCACCCTGTTTGGAATCTTCTTTGCTGTGATGCTGAAACACGCATTTGGTCCTGCAGCTGAAGGTATCTACCTCCGAACCAGGTCAGACGGAAATCTCTTCAACCTCTCCAGACTAACAGCCAAGACCAAAGTCCAGCTGAGGTGCCTGCGTGACTTCCTCTTTGCAGACGAGGCAGCAGTAACCGCCCACTCAGCCGAGGTCCTACCGCAGCTCATGACTCGCTTCAGCGATGCCAGCCAAGACTTCGGGCTTACCATTAGCTTGAAGAAAACGCAAGTCATGGCACAGGATGTTGACTCTCCCCCAGCCATCAGCATCAATGACCATGAAATGCATCTCGTCCATGACTTTGTGTACCTGGGCTCAACTATCTCAGACACCCTCTCACGTGACGCAAAGCTCAACAAGCGCATCGGCAAAGCAGCTACCACCATGACCAGACTGACAAAGAAAGCATGGAACAGCAGCAAGCTGACTGAGCACACAAAGATCCAGATCTACAGAGCCTGCGTCGTGAGCACCCTCCTGTATGGCAGCGAGTCCTGGACTTTGTGTGCCTGGCAGGAAGGAAAGCTCAATGCTGTTGCCTCCAACGCATCCTGAACATCACCTGGCAGGACAAGGTCTCAAACAACACTGTCCTGGAAAGAGCTGGATGCACCGGCATGTACACGCTGCTGAAACAGAGAGGTCTGTGCTGGCTGGGCCATGTCGTGCTCATGGACGACGACGGACGGACCCCTAAAGACCTCTTCTATGGAGAACTTGTGCAGGGAAAACATCCCACAGGCAGACCACAGCTGCGATTCAAAGAGGTGTGCAAGAGGGACTGAAAAGCCCTGAACATTGACCAGAACATCTGGGAAGCAACAGGCCTCATACGGTCAGCCCGGACACAGACTGTGCAGAAAGGTCTCTCCAAGTTCGAAGAGACACTTGCTCAGCAGCACGAGGCAAAGAGAGCGAGAAGAAAAGCTGCAGCCCAGGCAGACAGACAGACCAGCATTGTCAGACTTCATCTGTGCCCTCTGCCATAGGCACTGTCTGTCATTCCCGTGTCGGACTGGCCAGCCAGAACCGACACTGTACCAAAGTTAAACACCTAATTCGCAACTCCAGAGTCTTTCGAGACTGAAGGATGCCAACTGTCATATATATATATATATATATATATATATATATAGAGAGAGAGAGAGAGGAGAGAGAGAGAGAGAGAGAGAGATATATATATATATATATATATATAAGAGAGAGAGAGAGAGAGAGAGAGAGAGAGAGAGAGAGATATATAATAATAAATGGAATTTGTATAGCGCTATGCCTTGCAAAAACAAATCAAAGCGCTTGCATTCATCCTACTCTCACACATGCAACAAGTTACAATTAATAGTTTTTACAAATTGAAATGTAAACACACACGCGCGCGCACACACACACACACACGCACGCACACACACACACACACGCACGCACACACACACACACACACGCAAACACACACACACACGCGCGCGCGCGCGCGCGCACGCGCGCGCGCACACACACACAGAGGTTGTGTACTTTGGCAGGGTGGTGGGGGTATCGGGTGTTGAGGGTAAGGACAGAAATTAGATGAAACAAGAGGGGAAAGTCTTAGATTTGAAATAAATGTTTTGAGGCTGGATTTAAAAGTGTCAAAAGTAGGCTTTTGGCGGAGGGAGAGAGGGAGGTCATTCCAGATCACTGGACCAGAAAAAGAGAAAGAGCGACGGCCGACTGTGGATTGGTTGAATCTAGGTATTCTTAAGCACAAGGTATCTGCAGCAGAGCGGAGGGATCGAGAAGGAGTGTACAGGTGAAGACATTCACAGAGGTAGGAAGGTGCTGTTTTGTGGAGGCTTTTGTAACAAAGGGTACTGATCTTATAGTTTACTCTCTGTGACACAGGCAGCCAGTGGAGAGATCGCAAGAGAGGAGTAACGTGCTCAGATTTTTTCTTTCTGAGGACCAGTCGGGCGGCAGAGTTTTGTATACGTTGAAGAGAGTGGATAGATGATGCTGGCAGACCAGCCATAAGAGAATTGCAATAATCCAGCCGTGAGAGAATAAGAGACGAGATTAGTTTGGATGTTGCATCAGTGGACAGGTATTTTCGAACTGCACTAATACGCCGTAATTGATAGTAGCACGACTGGCAGGTCTGGGCGATGAATTTTTGCATGGAGAGCGTGTTGTCGATAAAGACCCCTAGATATTTCACAACAGTGGCTAGAGAATTCTATTGAAGCAGTTGTGATGGAAGATAATTTGTGTTTCGTACCTACAAGCATGGCTTCGGTTTTATCTGTGTTGAGCTGTAACTTGTTCTGTATCATCCAATTTTGGATATCTTGAAGGCAGTAGGATATATCAATCAAGAGAGAAGGCAGATTTTCAGGAGTATCACTGCTAAGAATCTGAGAGTCATCTGCATAAAAATTATGGCTGATCTGATGACGATTTATCATATGTGAAAGTGGAGCAGTGTAGAGAGTGAAAAGAACAGGGCCAAGAACTGATCCCTGTGGGACTCCACATTCCAGTTTGACAGGTGATGATTGAATCTTGTTTACTGCAACTGTTTGGAATCGGTCTGTGAGGTATAAACTAAACCAGGTGAGGGCTGTGCCTGTAATACCAAACGTTTTTTGAAGACGGGAGAGAAGAATTGAATGGTCTATAGTGTCAAAGGCTGCAGATGTCAAGAAGAGTGAGGAGGGAGATTTTTCCGGAGTCAGAAGCTTGTAGAAGCGTTTTTAACGTGTGGACTAGGGTGGTTTCGGTGCTGTGGTTGGCACGATATGCAGACTGAAAGGGGGGAAGGAGATTATTGGAATGAAGATGGTTGTTGTGTTGTTTCAGAACAATTTTTTCAAGGACTTTAGATATGAACTGTAAGCAGTAGGAAGAGGGCTTGTCTTTGCAGATCCCAGGAGAGTTGAGGTGAGGAAAAAAAGAGATTTCATGGTCGTGGCATCGAGAACTTGAGCAGAATAATAGTTAGTCTTTGCAGAATGTATTAAGGTTTTGACTTTGTTTATTTGTTTTCGCAAGAGCTGTTTGTTTATTTCAGTTTTTGTTTTTCGCCACTGCCGCTCTAGTTGGCGTTTGCGCTTTGCGACCAGGATATCATGAGTGTACCATGGAGCGCAGGGCCTATCAGGCAGGAGATGGTCTTTAGGAGGTGCATGTTCATCAAGAAGTTGGCTGAGAACATCATTATAGTATTTAGAAGGGTCAGTGTGGTCAGGCATTTGTGATAGACGTTCAGCAGCTAGTGAAGAGAAATTTTGAATGTCAATGGCTTTGAGATTGCGACGGGTGACACGCTTTTTCTTTTTGATAGGCCTTGCGATATATATATATATATATATATATATATATATATATATATATATATGGGAGAGAGAGAGAGAGAGCAATGAACAAAGTTTATTCTTCAGGCCACCAGCCCCTAGAATGGGGTCAAACCAAGTTTTGATTTGTTGCTTTACAAGATTCAGCGCTATATAAATTCCATACATTGTTATTAAAACAAAGCCATAACAAAACATGAAATATATGGCAACTGCCAAAACATAACTAATGTAACATGGGACTATCCAAAAGTGAGACCAATTTATCTAGTTTAAGCAGTTGTGTACATTAAACAGTTATTTAATATCCATTCTCCCAATTTTCAACATAATCCTGCCGTACTATCAAAGCATTGAAAAGATAAAAGCTGGGATTGCGAATGGAAGAAAATGAACCATGTTTTAGCAAACTTACGTATGGTTGGTTACTAGAGTCCAAATACTTGTGTCTTAAATAAGTATAAAGAATGCAGCTCTTAGAAAAATGATCCTCGTCTTCCAATACATCACACAGCTTACACATGCGGTCAATATTTTTCTTAAAAGTTCTTTTAAAAGATGATCCATCAATTGGTAGTAAGCCAAGACGAAGTTTTATTAAACAGTCTCTGAAACATTTTATATCTAAGTAGTCAAAATATCTTTCACATTCAAAGTTAGCTGTAAACAGTCTATATGTTTGATATAATTATGTCTTGACCATGACAGATCCATTCCACTCTTGTAAATACACATCTTTCATTCTCTGTTTAAATAACGATATAAAAGGTCGTTCGCAACCAACTCCTTGATGCAGCCATGCATATCCAAAACCATGATTAAACAGAGTATTCTTAAGTATTCTTTTTTTATTCTTTTATTTTATATCGAGGATAATGGATTAAGCACTTATGTGCTTTTTTACACAGCCAGTCCCCGTGTGTATGCAGTTTTGTAAGTTCTGTCATCTGTTCCCACCGGCACACAATGGCCTACTCCTACGAAAAGCGGAACAGGATTTAACGTGTGTGCAAGATGTTCTGCGTGCGTTCGCACACGGGGCCTCGGTTTATAGTCTCATCCGAAGGAAGGAAGTAGCGTTACCCAACATGTTTTACCATGCTCATCCATGTTAATCATCATTAGATGTGCTTGCTTGGGTAGTCTGTTCACGTCCATTTGTAACAGTCTAATCCAGTAACTAGTACACCTGACTGCACTGTTTATGTATAATGGATAGCGTCCTACTTCTCCATAAACAAATTTGTTTGGTACCTTGAGTGGTACATTTTGAAAACGTTTGCAGGCAAAGCTGTGTATCTTTTCAATGTTTTTCAGTCTATGAAGTCCCCACATCTCAGAACCATACAAAAGAATTGGCAGTACCTATGCATCAAAAATTCGAAAAAAAATAATCCTTAGAAATGTTTAACTTTTTTATATATGTTTCACACATTCAATACATGCGCGTCTTCCTTTCACTGCAAGAGCATTAACATCTCTATTCACACTCATTTTTGTTGTAAACACAAATCCTAGATAGTTGTATTCTTTTACCACTTGTAGTACAAAACATTCCGTCAATCTGTCTTCGATTCGCACGCAAGACACCACAGATTCGTACATGGCCAACATTTAACAGCATTTAATTATTTCCCCTGAATTCCATTCTTAATCATAATATCAAACAAAGGCTGTCGCTGAACAGAGTCAAAAGCTTTCCTCAGATCCACAAAACATGTGTGAAGTTTTCCTCGTTTTCTACATAAGCATTTCTCGACAACTGCCTTAAGTGTAAAAATGTGATCAGCTGTGGAATAACCACGTCTGAATCCAGCCTGTGACTCTGTTAGCTTACCATACTCTTCAGTCCAATTCACAAGTCTTTTATTTAGTACTGAACTGTAGCACTTACTAATCAAGCTCAGTAGGGATACCCCTCTGTAGTTATTGGTTAAACCGTAATGTCCTTTTTAAAAATTTGGTACAATAGTTGCTTTTGCCCATTGATTCGGGTAAATACTGTGATCAAACAAGACGTTAAACAATATGGTTAAAAACTGTATAGCAAGATTGTCCGCTGACTTCAACATTTCTGCCAATATGCTATCCACACCGCATGCCTTGCCTGTTTTCAACAGTGGTATGGTATCAGTAACTTCTTTCTCAGAAATAGGCTGATTAAGCTGATCAAATCCTGTTCCGCTTTTCGTAAGAGTAGGACATTGTGTTCCGGTGGGAACAGATGACAATTT
>CM054155.1:614948-672448 GCA_028751875.1 Rapana venosa | reverse complement strand
GCCAACCACTGCGCCATGGCGGCTGGTGTGACAATAGATTTTTGTGGCCAGGATCCAACTTTCAACATTGACACCGGAGCAGATGTCTCTGTTGTCTCCAAAGCTACCTACAACTCACTGAGGCTAAGACCAAATCTGAAGAAATCCACAACTATTCTTCATGGCCATGGCTGAAGGCACCAAGAAGCTGTCATCGGAGCCTTCAGGGGGTGCTGTTGCCGCCTCTGGAGGGGCCGGGGCTGCGGCCGCTGGAGGAGGTGCTGCACCAGCTGAAGACGCCAAGAAAGAGGAGGAGAGGGTAATCATTAGTAATACAGGAGAGTTCTATGCCGTCAGCGCCTGGGCTTTATCACACTTCTTGATTAAACCATTGACGCTGGGGGCAACAGCAAAGTGAGAGGCTGTATGACCAGTGGCTTTCCCACTCATGGAATTCCACTTTAGTGATAGACTATGACTCTCTGACTAGGAGGCTTGACTGCAGCCCTGGGGGCTGGTTGGCCTTTGGAGAACATCTCCAACGCTGACTGTCCTTATGCCCACTTGGCCGAGAGAGTGGGGATGTACTGTGGGCAAGGCATCTCCACTATAATCAAATTTCTGCCCAGTTTCCAAAACAGCAGCTGCCTCCTCTGTTGTTTTGGAGGTCATCGTCGGACACGACAGACAAACATACATACATAGTCAACGTCGCAGCATCAAAGTCCTACAGAACAAGATGTTTGGTTGTCCATACGTACACAAACAATCTACTTAGTAGAGATGCTGCCACACATCTTGAACTAGTCCAACATTTGGATTCCACAGATCCAGGTGACCCCCTGTATGCCCAGCTGAACAAAGAACCAGTCAAATGCAACCCTGTACACATCACAATGACAGAGGGACACAGACCATATGCCATCATTGCTGCCAGACGTGTGCCCATTCCTCTCATGCAGAAGGTAAAGGAGCAGCTGCAGAGCTCGGAAGAGACTGGGATCATCCAGAGCATCCAGGAACCAACAGACTGGTGTGCAGGGATGGTTCCTGTACTTAGAAAGGATGGGTCTGTCAGAATATGCACTGACTTCAAGCAGCTAACAAAGCTGTCAAGAGGGAAAGACATGTCCTACCTACAACAGATGATATCCCCCACAAGCTGAAGAATGCCAAAAGTCCTCAGCAAACTGCATGCCACTTCAGGGTTATTCCAACTACCCTTGGACGAGGAATCCAGAAGACTGACAACTTTCATTAGGCCACTCGGAAGATACATCTACAATCGTCTGTCTCAAGGAATCACATCAGCCCCCAGAAACTTTCCAACAGACAGTAGAGCAACTCTTGAAGAACCATCCCAATACATTCTGTTTCTCTGATGACATCCTCGCCATCAGTTAAGACAGAGAGAGCCACTGCAGTCATGTGGAATCTGCAGAGAAGAAACTTTAAAGTTTTGGATTGAAATTGAACCGCCTAAGATATGAATTCACCTACGAGGAGATAGAATTTCTGGGCTACCTGATTAGTGGCATCGACCCTTCTAAAAGAGATGCTACTGTTGGAATGTCAGGCCCATCAAATGTCACGGAGTTTAGGAACTTCATGGGGATAATCAAATACCTAGGGCGTCACCTCCCCAATCTGTCCACAACCATGCAGCTCCGGACTCAACTCTTGGAAAAAGACATAGCTTGAGTGTGGGGCCCACCACAAGCAAAGGCCCTAAAATGGGTCAAGGAACTGAAAAATCTTGCACCAACCCTTGCCTTTTCTGATCCATCAAAGACCACAACTCTCAGTTCTGTTGCCAGTAGCTACAGCCTTGGTGGAGTGCTCCTCCAGGACCAGGGAAATGGCACCCAGAAACCAGGGGCTTGCTGTTCAAGAACTCTGACAGCAACAACAAAGAGGTATACCCAGATAAAGAAAGAGTGCCTGACTGCAGTATGGTTATGTGAGAGATTTGACCGGTATGTGGTTGAACTGCCAACATTTGCATTAATGATGATGATGATGATGATGATGATGATGATGTATGAAATAATGTATGAAATTTATATAGCGCTGAATCTTGTAAAGCAACAAATCAAAGCGCTCAGATTTTTTTTATATCCAGCTTACATATAGCACTGGAGTATACCAGCTTACATATAGCACTAGAGTATACCAGCTTACATACAGCACTGGAGTATACCAGCTTACATACAGCACTAGAGTATACCAGCTTACATACAGCACTGGAGTATACCAGCTTACATATAGCACTGGAGTATACCAGCTTACATATAGCACTGGAGTATACCAGCTTACATATAGCACTGGAGTATACCAGCTTACATACAGCACTGGAGTATACCAGCTTACATATAGCACTGGAGTATACCAGCTTACATATAGCACTGGAGTATACCAGCTTACATATAGCACTGGAGTATACCAGCTTACATACAGCTTTGGAGTATACCAGCTTACATACAGCACTGGAGTATACCAGCTTACATACAGCACTGGAGTATACCAGCTTACATACAGCACTGGAGTATACCAGCTTACATACAGCACTGGAGTATACCAGCTTACATACAACACTGGAGTATACCAGCTTACATACAGCACTGGAGTATACCAGCTTACATACAACACTGGAGTATACCAGCTTACATACAGCACTGGAGTATACCAGCTTACATACAGCACTGGAGTATCATCATCATCATCATCATCAGACCCGTGACCTTGGCGGTCGTGGGGGAGACATGAAAGACGATGCTGTGGTAAGCCTCCTCCATCCATCTCGGTCCTCGGCTCTGCGCAGTAGTGCCGAGTCATTCATCCTGGTCCATTCTCTGATGTTGTCCATCCATGACTTGTTCTGTCTTCCCCTCCTTCTGCCACCTTCGAGTGTTCCCTGCAGTACTGTTCAGAGTGTTGTGGCGGGTGACGTGGCCGAACCATGTCAGCTTTTTCTTCTTGACGATGGTGAGAAGGGGTTCCTGTGGACCTGCCAGCCGTGTTATTTGACTCTTGACAAATTCATTGGTCTTTCGTTCTCTCCAGGATATGCCCAGTAGTTTTCTATGGCATTTTGTTTCGAATGACTGGACTCGCTTTGCTGTTTCAGCAGTCAATGTCCAGGTTTCACTTCCGTACAGCAGGATCGACTGAATTAGGGCTTTGTAGAGCTTTAGTTTGATTGGGAAACTGATCTCTTTACTTTTCCATATGGTGGTGAGTTTTGTCATGGAAGATGTTGCCAAGGCTATTCTGACTTTGATTTCTGTCGTCGATCGCCCGTCCTTTGTGAGTGTAGCGCCGAGGTATTTAAAAGCGTCTACCTCCTCCAGTTGTTGGCCGTTCATGTAAATTTTAGCGGTGGCATTGCTCGTGCTGTTCACAAGTACTTTACTTTTCTCCGAGCTCACCTCCATCCCATATGCTCCAGCTCTGTTCTCAAGTCTGGTCGTAAGATCTTGCAGCTCTGTGTTACTTCCGCCCATGAGGTCAATGTCATCGGCTTACATATAGCACTGAAGTATACCAGCTTACATATAGCACTAGAGTATACCAGCTTACATATAGCACTGGAGTATACCAGCTTACATACAGCACTGGAGTATACCAGCTTATATATAGCACTGGAGTATACCAGCTTATATATAGCACTGGAGTATACCAGCTTACATACAGCACAGCACTGGAGTATACCAGCTTACATACAGCACAGCACTGGAGTATACCAGCTTACATATAGCACTGGAGTATACCAGATCGGTGGTCTAGAGGTAACGCGCCTGTCTAGAATGCGGAAAGTGGTCGGGTGTGTGCGTGGTTCGTACCCCGTTTGAGCCCGACATTTTTCCCCATCTATTAGACCATGAGTCGTGGTCTGGGCGCTAGTCTTTCGGATGAGACGATAAACCGAGGTCCCGTGCGTTACACAAAATTTTCAGCGCACGTAAAAGAACCCACGGCAACAAGAGAGTTGTCCCTGGCAAAATTCTTAGAAAAAAGCCATTCTGATAGGGAAACAAATACAGTTGCAGACCAAAAGAACAAAAAAATGGGTGGCGCTGCTCTTGTGGCGACGCGCTCTCCCCGGGGAGAGCAGCCCGAATTTCACGCAGAGAAATCTCGTGACATAAAGTGGTATAAAATATAAAAAAATTTTTTAAAATACCAGCTTACATATAGCACTGGAGTATACCAGCTTACATATAGCACTGGAGTATGCCAGCTTACATATAGCACTGGAGTATACCAGCTTACATATAGCACTGGAGTATACCAGCTTACATATAGCACTGGAGTATACCAGCTTACATATAGCACTGGAGCATACCCAAACTGGCTGGCCTCCATACAAGGAGGGTGTCAAACTTGGAACTTGACACCTTTCTACTATAGGAGGAGAGCTCAGTGTGTGGAATACAATCCTAATCAAGAGAGACAGGATTGTCGTCCCCCTTTCATTGCGGCAAGGAGTGCTCGAAAAGATTCATGAGGGCCCCATGGCAATCAACAAGTGCAGAGAACGAGCACACCAAGCAGGTCGATGTCCCCGCATCAGTCAAGACATCAAGGATGACGTCCTTCGTTGTTGTTTCTGCCAAGAAAAGCAACCATCTCGGAGAAAGGAACCTCTTCCAGCTTCTGACCCGCCAGACCCACCCTTTCAACGAATTAGTGTCGACATCTGCAAGATCAAGACTTTTAGTAGCTGTGGACTACCATTTCAGATATCTTCCCAACCTTACATCAAAGACCACTGTATCAAAAATGAAAAACTGGTTCTCCTGCCTGTGATTTCTGACACTGGAACTCAATTTACAGCATCTGAATTTAAAGCATTTGTTTCTGATTGGAATTTTGGCCTAGTCACAACTAGCCCTCAGAATCCACAGGCCCATGGTACTGCTGAGAAAGCTGTACAAAGGGCCAAGAAAGTTCTGAAACAGGATGACGTCTTCAGAGCTCTACCTGCATATAGGCCTACCCCTATTCCTGAGCTGGGGTACAGCCCAGCTGAGCTGGCATATGGAAGAAAGCTTCGCACAACTGTACTGGTGCGCCCCCGAACGTTGTCTCCTCCAGCGGTTCCCTGCAGAACACTGCAGAAGAAAGACACTGCCTTCAAAAGCCAGCATAAGGTAAACTTTGACTTGTCATGGAGTTTAGCCACTATCTGCTCTCCACTCTGGTGATCCAGTCACTGTGAAATTGGATGGAGAAAAAGACAGGGTGGAAACAACCAGCAGTGGTGGTGAAGCCATGTGCTCAACCTTCTTACCTCCTCAAAACACTGGATGGAAGTCAGCTGAGACGAAATCGTTGCCACATCAGGTTGCAGAAAGAGCCTGGTGAAGCCTCCAGCACAAGTTCACCTCAGGGTACAGCTGTGCGAGCTACACCTCCACCTCCCTTTCAGTCAGTCCAGCACCTGCACCGACTCCACTGTCATCTCAGTCACCAACGGTTGTGCAGCAGTCCTGTGCTGTCAACCCATCCACATCAGGGTAGTCTTTACCACCTCAACCTCCAGGGAAGATCTTCACCCACAGTGGCAGCCAAGTCAATCGACCAGCAAGATTACAGGATTAGTACATGTGGTGTCGTGTATGGCCTGTCTCCACAAGGCAACGTGTAGCTGGGTTGCCCTTTTGGTTAGTTAGCCGCCTCTAAGCAGCGGTGTAGTTTGGTTGCTTGTTTGGCAGGATGATTGTGCTCTAGTCATGTAGACAGCAGAAGACTGCTCTGAAGGTGAAAAAATGACTGAAAATGACCCATGGCCTGTACAAGTGAGCAGTGTGTAGTTAGGCTGTTTCACTCCTTCATTAAGTAACCGTGTAGCTTGGTTACCATTGTATGACACCTGGGTATGAATTTTCAGTGATGGTTTTCTTCCAAATGTATTGTTGCCTTGTGTGTGCGCCTCGTGCGTCGGTGTAGTTTTTAAGTTTGTTATCACTGTTATCAGTTGTGCTGCAGTGTGCTGAGTGAAAATGGATGAAGCCTTTGCCTGTCAAGTGGAGTTTATAGCGCTGTTCAGTTCCATTAGTAATCGTATAGCTTAGTTACATATTATACACTGGGTCTTGCAACTAGTTTCAAGGACGTTTGCTGAATATTATTGTTATGGCTGCGCGTGTCTTTTATTGTTACATGTTTAAATGTAATCATTGTGCTCATGTGGGGAGGGAATGTCATGACAGGTTTAGACTGAATTTATGCGCTACCTACAAGTGTGCAATTTTATTAGTGTTTATCTTATTAAGTATGTGTAGCAAAATAGACTTTGTAACCCTTGTGAAAATTCGATGTTACTCATTCATTTCACTGTCGAAAACCTACCAGTCTGTAAATGTATGTATTCTTACTAAAGGTGGTGATGTCATGATCGATCAAAGGTATGGAATTGGTACAACGACGCGATAATTAATGTGTTCATTTGATATTAGGAATCTTATCTGTTATCTGGGCCTGAACAGATTGAAGGATCGCTTTATGCACACCATACAGTCAGCATCTTGATCCTCAACCAGTGATGATCTTTCAGCCTCTTAGAGGATGACACTGGAGACTAATGTACACGATGTCATTTCACAGGCTAGTACTGAGAACTCATCTGGCCTTGAATGGGGAGGACTCCTGTGTAGAATCACATCTCACCCCAGACAACTCTTCAGCTAAAGGGAGACTAAGCACGGACAGTTCACAGGCTTACTGAGAACCACTGCCTGACATGTGGAGGACTCCTGTTAAACTTCCCCAGAAACTGGTAGAGACTAAGCACGGACAGTTCACAGGCTTACTGAGGAACCACTGCCTGACATGTGGGAGGACTCCTGTTAAACTTCCCCAGAAACAGCTGGGAGACTAAGCACGGACAGTTCACAGGCTTACTGAGGAACCACTGCCTGACATGTGGGAGGACTCCTGTTAAACTTCCCTAGAAACAGCTGGGAGACTAAGCACGGACAGTTCACAGGCTTACTGAGGAACCCCTCCCTGAAACAAGGGAGGGCTGCTTTAAGCCTTGCACAGCGACAGACAACTGGGCGATTAAGCACAGACACTTTATACACTTTCCGAATGAACACTGCTTCTCTGCCTGCCTGCTTGCAGGAATATACTTAGCTTGCTCTGGGTGTGGGCTTGCATTTACAAGAACATGCGCCCAAAAATGCAAATACATATTCAAAGACGGGACCTCGATTTATATTAGTATATGAAAGGCGTCCTGGGGAGCGCAGTGGGTGCTGATGTTAACTCCAGGAGAAAAATTCCCTCGAAGAGACGTTTCAATGGTGGCTCAAACCCACACCGTCAGATTGTGAGCTGAAGGCTTTAACCACTAGGCTATCCTGTAGTTCTACCCGGGTGACTTCACTTCCATCAGTGTTACATCTGTCAGTATGACTTCAACCAGTGTGACTTCAACCAGTTTGACTTCTATCACAGTGATTACAAGTAGTATAGTTTCAACCAGTTTGACTGCAATCTGTGTGACTTCTGGCAGTGTAACTTCAGTTCGTGTGACTTAAGTCGTGTGAATATTGAATTCACAGTGACTAAAGTCACACGAACTGACGTGTGACTGTGATCAGTGTGACTACAACCACTGTGTATTCTGTCAATGTGACTGTGATCAGTGTGACTACAACCACTGTGTATTCTGTCAATGTGACTGTGACAGTGTGACTACAACCACTGTGCATTCTGTCAATGTGACTGTGATCAGTGTGACTACAACCACTGTGTATTCTGTCAATGTGACTGTGACAGTGTGACTACAACCACTGTGCATTCTGTCAATGTGACTGTGATCAGTGTGACTACAACCACTGTGTATTCTGTCAATGTGACTGTGATCAGTGTGACTACAACCACTGTGTATTCTGTCAATGTGACTGTGACAGTGTGACTACAACCACTGTGTATTCTGTCAATGTGACTGTGATCAGTGTGACTACAACCACTGTGCATTCTGTCAATGTGACTGTGATCAGTGTGACTACAACCACTGTGCATTCTGTCAATGTGACTGTGATCAGTGACTTAATCAGTTGTTTTTTCGTTCCTCGGCTAGAGCCCCAAGGTTCACCAATGGTCAGATTTTGCGTATGCAACTGGTGTTATTGCCCACCATTAAGATAGCCGCTTTCCGACTTGAGTGATGATGTCTAAACATAACACTGGTGTCCATCATTTTGTTGTCCCTTCCTACCAGTACACAACACAATAGCCTACTCTTCCGGAAGGTGGAACTAGTGTTAAAGCGTGTGCAAGATGTTCTGCGTACATTCGCACACGGGAACTGGGTTGATACTCCCTTCTCACTCTTCTCGACCTATCTGCTGCCTTTGACACTATAGATCACTCAATTCTTCTTTCTAGCCTCCAGAACATGTTTGGTATTAATGGCACTGCCCTCACCTGGTTTAGTTCATACCTCACAAACCGATACCAGAAAGTTATTGTCAGCAAAATTCAATCAAAACCTGTCAAACTGGAATGTGGAGTCCCACAGGGATCAGTTCTGGGTCCTGTTCTCTTCACTCTTTACACTGCTCCACTCTCACACATAATAAACCACCATCATATTGATCATCATTTCTATGCTGATGACACTCAGCTTCAATGTAGCAATACCCTTGAAAATCTGCCTTCCCTCCTGACAAATATGGCCTACTGCCTTCTAGACATTCAAAACTGGATGACTCAAAACAAGTTACAGCTAAATGCCGATAAAACGGAAGCCATGCTCATGGGGACCAAACATAAACTTTCTTCCATCACAACGACTTCAGTGGAATTCAGCAATACGTCGGTTCCTCTGTCCACCTCTGTGAAATATCTAGGTGTGGTTCTTGACAACACACTCTCTATGAAAAAATTCATCACCCAGACCTGCCAGTCTTGCTACTATCAATTACGGCGCATAAGTGCAATTCGCAAGTATCTGTCTACTGAAGCAACATCCAAACTTGTCACATCTCTCATTCTCTCTCGACTGGACTACTGTAATTCTCTCTTGGCTGGTTTGCCGGCATCATCCATCTACTCCCTTCAACGCATACAAAACTCTGCAGCTCGACTGGTCCTTAGAAAGAAAAAATCTGAACACATCACTCCTCTTTTGCGATCTCTTCACTGGCTGCCTGTCTCACAAAGAATAAAGTATAAGATTAATACCCTTTGTTTCAAATGTCTCCACAAATCTGCACCTTCTTATCTCTGTAACTGTCTTCACCTGTACACTCCGTCCCGCTCCCTTCGTTCATCTGTAGATGCCTTGTGCTTTCGGACACCCAGATTTTAACAAACAACTGTTGGCCGTCGCTCTTTCTCTGTTTCCGGTCCCTCCACATGGAATGACCTCCCTCTTCCACTTCGTCAAAAGCCTTCATTTGATTCTTTCAAATCTAGCCTCAAAACGCACTTATACTCTACTCGAGATCTTCCCCTGTTATCTGTTTCTACTTCTCAATAGCTGCCTTCACCTCCACCACCCCCACCTAAGTGTGTTGTGTATATAAATTTGATATTTGTTTATCTTGATATTTATGGCTGGTTGCATGCGTGTGAATGATTTGGATGCAAGCGCTTTGATTTGTTTACTTTGCAAGATTCAGCGCTATATAAATTCCATACATTATTATTATTATTATTATTCGAAGGACTTTCGGGGGAGTGGATTCAGCACTGATACATCATGTCCAGGGGGCAAAGTTTCGGTGGTGGCTGGAGCCGAGCTGTGTGTCGTCAGATGGAGAGCTCAACGCCCTCCTACAAGGCTGGCCTGTCCCCTCATGACTAGGAGTCAACAGGACTTCAATCAGTCTGACTTCTATCAGTCTGACATCAGTTGATAGGGTTTTCCTCAACCTGACTTCCATCTATGTGACTCCCATCAGCGTGACTCCAGTCGGTGTGACTTCAATTAGTATGATTTCTGTTAGAGGAACTTCAACCTATATGACTTCTATTTATGTGACTTCAACCAATATGACTTCCATCAACGTAACTTTAACCTGTATGACTTCTATTTATGTAACTTTAACCAATATGACTTCCCTCAGTGTAACTTTAACCTGTATGACTTCTATTTATGTAACTTTAACCAATATGACTTCCATCAGTGTAACTTCAACCTGTATGACTTCTATTTATGTAACTAAACTAATAGGCCTATGACTTCCATCAGTATAAATTTAACCTAATTGTGACCAGAGTGGCTTCACCTTGATGTCAATCAGTATGGCTTCAATTAACAAGACTGCAATCAGTGTCAAATCAATCAGTATGACTTCCAGTAACTTACCCTTTCAAGTTGACTTCCACCATGCTGGTGTTGATTTTGCTGACGGTGATCAAGGCACAGTCCAACAGATGGTGAGCTTCCTGAAAAAAGCCATCGTCACCCTCACACTTTCATCTTGTGGTTGCTGTTGTTGTTGTTTTTTAATTTAATCTCTTTCAAAGCACCAAGCAGATTACAAGCAGACACAAGCAACAGTTCACAAACAAGTCAGTCAATTCACACTTGCTGTTGATTATTAATGTCCATTACTTACACAATCTACATTCAAGTCATCGTAATACATAAGATGACACAAGAATTAGCAGCATGACCATCAACAGCTGTTAAAACCGGTGTGGTTTTGATATGAATTTCTGGACTTTTAGAAATATAAGTACATTATTGTCTGGAACTGCTGGATTGCATTCAAAGAAACTGAGCTGGAATGCTTGTCTGCTAGCGGGACTACTGACACTGTCCACCCTGTCTATCTTATTCTGGTCAGTCTACAACTCGGTGGTGCCTGCTGTCTTCTTCTTCTCGTTAGTTCAATGTCCATTCACTTCAAGGTGATTTTGGAAATTTGACATTCACCGAATAAATGTCAAGAAAAAACAGATAAATCAGAGGGAGGGATGGAAGGGTGAAGAGTGTCATGAATGCTAAAACGCCAAAATGATAGTTGTACATTAACTCTCCTGATGGTGACTGGCAACTGATACTGGGACATGTGGCTGAGAATCCTACAGAACACTTTGAATATTTCCATATTTCTCACCGAAGTCTACTCCTTTGCTTTTAAAAGCCGCAGTTAGACTGTATTTGAAGAACTGATATAAGAGCAGAACAAGAGCAGAGATCATTTTTGGAATAGTTAGTTTTCCAAGTGTTCGGGCGTAGTTTATGAATCATAAGTTCTATTTTGCGTGAGCAACACAGACGATCAAAATAAATTTTTAACAAAAATTGAAAACATAACGTTTGCAAGAACTGAATTTTTTCTTTGTTCCTGGGCTAGAGCTCCGTCGTTTACCAATGGTGCGATTTAGCGTATGCGACCGTTGTAGCCCACCATGTAGGTAGCCGCATTCCGACTTCGGGGATGAATTGAAGTAATTTTATATAATGATAGACTTAGGCTTCTAGAATGAATAATGATGTCATTTGTACATTCTAAGGTACCTTGTTTGGCTTAGGAATCTGTCAGCTCACACGTACACCCACACGATTTAGTTTACACACACACACACATATATATATATATATATATATATATATATATATATATATATATATATATATATATATATATATATATATATGTGCAGGCACGCTAACTAACACACAGGGTCAACCCTTATTTCACCAAATGCGCTGCTGAGATTTGAAGCCCCAACTTGACGAACCCATGGGACTGCAGACATCGATCTTCACCATTGGCTAAAGCATCCATCGACATTTTGCTGAACCTCTTTTGTAGTAATGTGTATTAATGTGTGTTTGTGTGTGTGTGTGGTGTGTGTGTGTGTGTGTGTGTGTGTGTGTGTGTGTGTGTGTTTGTGTGTGTGTGTGTGTATGCTGATTAATGAGGTATCCATGGTGTGAGTAAATTGATTATCCTTGCCTCCAGATGCTAATGTGAATGCATACAGGTGAGGTACATGTTTATGTATTGAGAATGAATGGTTGTGTAACAGAGTTGATATTTTTGATCTGCCACAACTCTGTACAACTTCTTAGCAACGACCGCTGGAGAAGAACAGTGAGGATGTCGTCTCTCAACACAGGCTGCAAAAATTCTGCATTTCACCGCGCGGGCAAAGTGTATGCAACAGACCACCATCCCAGGAAACAGCGTGCACACATTGTAGGTGCCTCCCCGTTTAGAAACACGGCGCCGCCCCAGGTTTGTGATGACATCGGAGGCCATCTAATCCCCGCTCCACCACATCCACCACGGTTGTAGCTGTACCGAGGTGGGCTACCTGACTGGCGTACTGTATGCTCCACGCAGTAGGCTAGCCCCTACCCATTGCCACCCGCCTTCCAACGCAGCCTAAGGGGCGCCCAGCCCGGGGTGGAGCTTAGAAGCGCCCTGTGCTGCCCACTGTGACACACTAGAGGCCTTTCAGCTCTGCACACCAGCCCGGGTTGCAGGAACGGTCAGACAGTGAGGAGGCGGCCTCTAAACCTCTACCTTCAAGTCTACACTTCAACGCGTAGGTGAAGCGCATGCAACGCAACCACCCAACCCAACAGAGTGTCGCACAATTCGCAGGGTGTCCCGATTTAGAAACACAACGCTGCCACAGGTCTCTGATCGCATGTGAGGTCATCTAATTACCGCCCTGTAACAGTGTTTGAAGACACAGGGGGGGGGGGGTAAGCAGGGAGGACTTTCTTCTTCAGTCCGCTATCATAGCACGCTGTGACAATCTATCTATCACATACCAGTTCAACACACTTCTCTATTATGGGCACGAATTATACCACCTATATGAATATATGTTGATGCTTGTTCTCAACTGAGAGTCATGATATTGTCTGCAATTCTGTTTGGGTTTTGCTCCTGGGCTAGAGCTCAGAGGTTCTTCCACTTTGCCCACCAGGAAGGTATCAGAATCCAACTTCAAGGACGTATGCTGGGCATGTTCGTGTTTCCGTAACCCACCGAATGCTGACATGATTGACGTGATCTTCATCTTCTGCATGTGTATACACGAAGGGAATTAGGGCTCTGGCAGAACTGCACATGAAGCTGACCTCGGAGATGAAAAATCCCCACCCCTAATTCACCAGACGCAGCCGAGATGCACACCCCTGACTTCGTAGTTCCAAGGGATTGAAGTTGAAGGGGGTTAACCATTCGGACATAGCGTCCCTCTCTGCAATTCTACATTGAAGATTGAAGGGGTTAACCATTCGGACATAGCGTCCCTCTCTGCAATTCTACATTGAAGTTGAAGGGGGTTAACCATTGGGACATAGCGTCCCTCTCTGCAATTCTACATTGAAGTTGAAGGGGGTTAACCATTGGGACATAGCGTCCCTCTCTGCAATTCTACATTGAAGTTGAAGGGGTTAACCATTGGGACATAGCGTCCCTCTCTGCAATTCTACATTGAAGTTGAAGGGGTTAACCATTGGGACATAGCGTCCCTCTCTGCAATTCTACATTGAAGTTGAAGGGGTTAACCATTCGGACATAGCGTCCCTCTCTGCAATTCTACATTGAAGTTGAAGGGGTTAACCATTCGGACATAGCGTCCCTCTCTGCAATTCTACATTGAAGTTGAAGGGGTTAACCATTCGGACATAGCGTCCCTTTCTGCAATTCTCCATTGAAGATTGAAGACTATGACCATGTCGATACGCCTCGACACAATACTGAGCCACAACACCCATCAGCACTACTGCACCCTGTTCACACACCTTGTCAATGGTGGTGGTCCAGTCGTAGTGCGTCTTGCGGATGACATCATCTAGAGCCATTACCACACCCGAAAACTCCTGGCGAATGTCCTCCATGTTGCTGACAGGGGGCAGGAAAAATGCCTTGTCCAGATCCTAAACACACAAACACACACGCGCGTGATTAACTAAACGTGTCTTAAATTCTAAACAAACATAATACAGCTTGGACTTATTTTGATGGTTTGCCCAGGATTTCATGACCTGACAGTAGAAAGAACAAAATCTGTGCAAGGCGGGTTTTGTGATCAAACCATGTTCTGCCCTGGTGACTCCACAACTGTGTCATGCCTTCCCTTGCAGAGTGAACAGAATGCGCCACATCGTGTTTTTCTCTCTGTTCTGTCTGTGCAGAAAACAACCTTTCTAAATTAAAAGATTCAACAAGTTTTTCTTCCTTGTCAAAAGAAAAAAATGGTATCAAATTTGTGGTGAAGAAAAATATGTTTATCACAAAGCACAACATTTTTTCTTCTCTTTGTACAGAGGTGTACCAGTGCAAAGACACATGCTTTTTGTCCCAAAAGGGTCTGTCACACAATACAGATTTTTTTCCTTTTTGAGAGAAAGTGTATCTGTCTGGGAAATGAAAAAAAGGTGGCCAATTCTTATACACCTTGTCACGATACATACAAACACATGATGACTCACTACGTGACATGTTTTGAAACATGGACTCGTCAGTTTGCTAAGCATTACTTACACTAAAAGCGCTACTTACAATAACAACAGCAACAACCACAGCAGCAGGATTAGCAGCAGCAAGCAGAAGGGCAGTGTGCCCGGTGTGTTTACCATCATTTGCTTCTCCACATACAATAACAGCACAACAACCACAGCAGCAGGACTGCAGCAGCAGCAAGCAGAAGGGCAGTGTGCCCGGTGTGTTTACCATCATTTGCTTCTCCAGCCTTTTCCGTAGGAACCTGGCCCAGTGTCCGGCGCCAGCATAGCGGGGCTGAGCGAAGGTCTGCGCCTTGCTCTTCTGGCCAATCAGGACTTTCACGGCGTTGATCTCCCCCACAAACAGCGCGTACACATCGGCAGTCTTCTTCTCCAGACAACGCCGCATCACCTGCTCACAGGCATGCATCAATTTGTTATCTGTGTGTGTGTGTGTGTGTGTGTGTGTGTGTGTGTGCGTGCGTGCGTGCGTGCGTGCGTGCGTGCGTCACGTCGTGTATGCGTGCGTGCGTGCGTGCGTGCGTGCGTTGCGTGCGTGCGTGCGTGTGTTGTGCGTGGTTGCGCGTGCGTGCGTGCGTGCGTGCGCGCGTCGCGTGTGTGTGTGTGTGTGTGTTTATGTGCTCGTGTTTACATGCACGTAGATGTGCATATTGATAGACATCTCCAGGCCTGTTTATATAGGTGCTCATACATGCAGTGGGAAGGAGAGCAGGCTCAAACATTTGTGCACATCTCCATCCATAGACAGACAGACAGATAACCAACAATTTTCCGCATTAGAAAACAAAGAGAAATGAATGATTATTCCTATCTTTGTCTTAAGTGTCGACATATTATGTGTGGGTGCACACAGACACACAGGCGCGCACGTGCACATATTCACCTCCCGGCCCTGCATATGCATGAAGATGTCGAGGACCTCAATGCCCCTCTCCACACTAAGACAGTGTTGAAGGCGTTGATCAGCACGTTTTGGGTCATCACCTCCAGGTCCTTTATTCCGTTACAGAACCTGAACAAGGCAGCCACAGCACTTTCACGCTACATCACTACAAACAGCCACAGCACTTTCGCCGCTACATCACTATAGCCACAGCACTTTCACGCTACATCACTACAAACAGCCACAGCACTTTCACCGCTACATCACTATAGCCACAGCACTTTCACCGCTACATCACTACAAACAGCCACAGCACTTTCACGCTACATCACTACAAACAGCCACAGCACTTTCACGCTACATCACTACAAACAGCCACAGCACTTTCACGCTACATCACTACAAACAGCCACAGCACTTTCGCGCTACATCACTACAAACAGCCACAGCACTTTCACCGCTACATCACTACAAACAGCCACAGCACTTTCACCGCTACATCACTACAAACAGCCACAGCACTTTCACCGCTACATCACTACAAACAGCCACAGCACTTTCGCACGCTACATCACTACAAACAGCCACAGCACTTTCACCGCTACATCACTACAAACAGCCACAGCACTTTCACGCTACTCCTATCAGCCACAGCACTTTCACCGCTACATCACTACAAACAGCCACAGCACTTTCACCGCTACATCACTACAAACAGCCACAGCACTTTCACCGCTACATCACTACAAACAGCCACAGCACTTTCACCGCTACATCACTACAGCCACAGCACTTCACCGCTATATCACTACAAACAGCCACAGCACTTTCACCGCTACATCACTACAAACAGCCACAGCACTTTCACCGCTACATCACTACAAACAGCCACAGCACTTTCACGCTACATCACTACAGCCACAGCACTTTCACCGCTACATCACTACAAAGCCACAGCACTTTCACGCTACATACTACAATAGCCACAGCACTTTCACGCTACATCACTACAAACAGCCACAGCACTTTCACGCTAATCATACACACAGCCACAGCACTTTCACGCTACATCACTACAAACAGCCACAGCACTTTCACGCTACATCATACTACAGCCACAGCACTTTCACGCACCTACATAACAGCCACAGCACTTTCACCGCTACATCACTACAAACAGCCACAGCACTTTCAGCTACTCATACAACGCACCACTTCACGCACATCTAAAGCACAGCACTTTCACCGCTACATCACTACAAACAGCCACAGCACTTTCACCGCTACATCACTACAAACAGCCACAGCACTTTCACCGCTACATCACTACTACAGCCACAGCACTTTCACCGCTACATCACTACAAACAGCCACAGCACTTTCACGCTACATCACTACAGCCACAGCACTTTCACCGCTACATCACTACAAACAGCCACAGCACTTTCACCGCTACATCACTACAGCCACAGCAATTTCACCGCTACATCACTACAAACAGCCACAGCACTTTCACCGCTACATCACTACAGCCACAGCACTTTCACCGCTACATCAATACAAACAGCCACAGCACTTTCACCGCTACATCACTACAAACAGCCACAGCACTTTCACCGCTACATCACTACACACCACAGCACTTTCACCGCTACATCACTACAGCCACAGCACTTTCACCGCTACATCACTACAAACAGCCACAGCACTTTCACCGCTACATCACTACAGCCACAGCACTTTCACCGCTACATCACTACAAACAGCCACAGCACTTTCACGCTACATCACTACAAACAGCCACAGCACTTTCACCGCTACATCACTACAAGCCACAGCACTTTCACGCTACATCACTACAAACAGCACACACTAGCACTATCACACAACACAGCCACAGCACTTTCACCGCTACATCACTACAAACAGCCACAGCACTTTCACCGCTACATGCACACAGCACCTAAACACAGCCACATCACTACAAACAGCCACAGCACTTTCACCGCTACATCACTACAGCCACAGCACTAATCACACGCTACATCACTACAAACAGCCACAGCACTTTCACCGCTACATCCCCTACAAACAGCCACAGCACTTTCACCGCTACATCACTACAGCCACACACTTACACGCTACATCACTTAAAAACACAGCCACAGTCACACATTTCACCGCATCATCACTACAGTCCTGAACAGTCCACATTTACACCGCTTACATCACTAAGCAACACTGAAACATTTACAGCCACATCACTTAACAGAAACGAACCAGCAGCTATACAGGCAACACAGCATTATATACATCCATTATTTGAAGTCAATAGTCACGTCACTGAACAGCACATACAGGTCTTCATCACTCAGCCTGAACATTACGAGACATTCTGTTATACAGTCAATGGCATTTGCAGCTGTATTACTAGGTCCTCACACAGTCACATCATCAGTCCTGACATCACCTTATCATGTCCTGACAGTCACATCATCAAGTCCTGACAGTCATACCATCAAGTCCTGACAGTCACATCATCAAGTCCTGACACAGTCACATCATCAGGTCCTGACACAGTCACTCCATCAGGTCCTGACACAGTCCGTATGATCAGGTTCTGACACCGTCTGTATTATCAGGTCCTCACACAGTCACATCATCATGTCCTGACACAGCCTTCGTCATCAGGTCCTAAAACAGTCACATAATCATGTCCTGACACAGTCTGTATCATCAGGTCCTAAAACAGTCCTATCCTCATTTCCTAAAACAATCACATCACCAGGACCTGAAACAGTCACATCACCAGGTCCCGAACATAGTGTAGTTGCTGAGTTAATAGTATAGAGTACTGTGGTTGCTAAATCCGTAGTGTAGTGAACTTGCTGAGTTACTAATGTAGTGTGGTTGCTGAATCTGTAGTGTAGTGTACTTGCTGAATTACTAATGTAGTGTAGTTGCTGAATCAGTAGTGTAGTGTACTTGCTGAGTTACTAATGTAGTGTAGTTGCTGAATCAGTAGTGTAGTGTACTTGCTGAGTTACTAATGTAGTGTAGTTGCTGAATCAGTAGTGTAGTGTACTTGCTGAGTTACTAATGTAGTGTAGTTGCTGAATCAGTAGTGTAGTGTACTTGCTGAGTTACTAATGTAGTGTAGTTGCTGAATCTGTAGTGAAGTTGCTGGATCTGTGGTGTGGTGTGGTGTGGTGTGGTGTGGGGTGGGGTGGTGAGGTGAGGTGTGGTGTGCTGTGGTGTGCTGTAGTGGAGTTAGTGGAGTGGATTGGAGTGAAGTGGAGCTGATAACTCAACAGTGTAGTGGAGTGCAACTCAAAAGCACATAAATCAATGTCCATTGCAGACTGCAGTGTGACGCAGTGATAATTATTATCGAATGATTTTACCTGGTGTAGTCGGCGTGCCAGGTTGTGGACTTGACATCCAAGATGGACTTCTTGTTTCGCATGAGGGTGCTGAGGTTTTTGTAGTGTAGTGAGTCTTCAGATGTAAAGTCTGTGTCAGACTGAGACGTGTTGAAGGCGAGTCGTTGCTGGTAACTGGCTCGAGACTGATGAGCATTGCGGGTACACGTGGCGCATATGAGCTGCGAAGGTGACGTGCTGATACACTCAACCAGTGTAATGCATGTGCAACAAACAGCAGTATACAAGCCAGTTCAGCTGAGTACAGCCAGTGAACACCTGAGTATACACAAATGTAGTTATGCTGCAACAGCTGAGTACACACAAGTGAGTTACCAACAGTAAGTATAACAACAGCTGAGTTACAAGCAGCTAGTAGTAAACTAGTCCTGAGTATACACAACTGCTGGTTCAAAGCCTGAGTATACACAACGCCTGAGTATAACATAACAGCTGAAACCAACAGTGAGTATAACACAACAGCCTGAGTATAACACAACACCTGGAACACAACTAGAAATACATGCAAATCTATAAGCGCGCTATGTATAACACAACAGCGCTGCACATACTCACAAGCACCAGAAAAAAGCTTAAGTCATACACACAACACACGCCTGCAAGCCACACACAACACACACAGCTTATACTCACCTGAGCATAACACAACAGCCTCAAGCAAACACAACACCCTAGTATAACACAACAGCCTAAGTATAACCAACAGCCTAGAACACAACAGCCGAAAAAGCTAGACACACAACAGCCTAAGTATAACACAACAGCCTAAGTATAACACAACAGCCTATAAACACAACAGCCTGAGCACAACACAACAGCCTAGAAACACAACAGCCTAAGTAAACACAACAGCCTAAGTATAACACAAACAGCCTTGGCACAACACAACAGCCTAGCACAACACAACAGCCTCAGAACACACAACAGCCTAGTATAACACACATGCCTAGAAACACAACAGCCTGCACACACAACTAGCACGCACAACAAACAACAGCCTAGACACACAACAGCCTAACGCAACACAACACCATCTGCACAGCAGCAACAACCACAGCACCATGCACAGCACAACACCATTACACAACAGCATCGCACACACAACACCTCTTACGCACAGCACAACACCATCTAGCACAGCACAACAACAGCCTCTGCACAGCACAACACCATCTGCACAGCACCAACACACCATCTGCACAGCACAACACAAACTCTGCGACAGCACAACACCATCTGCACAGCACAACACCATCTGCACAGCACAACACAGCCTCTCCGCACAACTCAACACCATCTGCACGCAAACTAACACCATCTGCACAGCACAACTCAACAGCTCTGCACAGCACAACACCATCTGCACAGCAACAACACCATCTGCACAGCACAAACACTCGCACACACAACACTCTGCACAGCACAACTCAACACCATCTGCACAGCCACAACAGCTCTGCACAGCAAACAACACATCTGCACGGCAAAACCCCACTGCACAGCACAACGGCTCTGCGCAGCACAATCACCATATGCACAGCACCACACCATCTGCCTGCAACAACAGCTTCCGCACAGCACAACACTGTCTGCACGCACAACTCAACACATCTGCACAGCACAGCACAACAGCTCTCACCAACACATCTGCACAGCACACCAACACATCTATCACAGCCACAACCCCAACACAATCTGCACAACTCACCATCTGCGCAGCACAACCCAACAGCATCTGCGCAGCACAACCAACTTGCGCAGCACAATGCAACACATCTGCACAGCACAAACTAACAGCTCTACAAACCACACCATCTGCACAGCACAACTCAACACCATCTGCCAGCAAACACAACAGCCTCTGCAAAGCACAACACAACAGCCTCTGCACAGCACACCACAATCTGCACAACACGACTCAACACAATCTGCGCAGCACAGCACAACAGCCTCTGCACAGCACAACAGCCTCTGCACAGCACAAAACCATCTGCTCAGCACAACACAACCACATGAGCACAGCACACCTGCACAGCACAACAGCCTCTGCACAGCACACCTGCACAGCACAACAGCCTCTACACAGCACAACACCACCAGCACAGCACAACCAGACAGCCTCTGCACAGCACAACACAACAGCCTCTGCACAACACAATATGCACAGCACAGCACCACACAACAGCCTCAGCGCAGCACAACACAATCTGCACAGCACAACACAACAGCCTCAGCGCAGCACAACAACAGGCGACAGCCTCAGTAAAGCACAGTCCGGTCGAAACTATACACGAAGACCCTATATGCGAACGCACGCAGAACATCTTACGCGCACGTTAAAACCTGTTCCGTCTTTTGGAAGATTAGGCCATTGTGTGTTTACAAAACCGCATGCCCACGAGGACTGGGTATAAAAATAGCACGAGCGCTCATTCCATTATCCCGAAATAAAAGAACAGATAAATAATAGATAAATAAATGAAAGAACAGCACACCTCAGCGCATCAGGGTGACCATGCTAAGGCTATCATGCTGCAGACTGCACTGTTGACAGTTGCCACACACGCTGGGCAGACAGTTCAAGGCAGGCCAGTTCAGTTCCAGTGGCTAGCATGTGGCAGCTTGCTCTATGAATGATTTGCAGTGATGCTTGCTAAGCAAGATTTCTACTTGCTTCTGATGCAGGAAAAATCTCCCTCCTCACTCTTCTTGACTTATCTGCAGCCTTTGACACTATAGATCACGCAATTCTTCTTTCTCGCCTCCAAAATACGTTTGGTATTAAAGGAGCAGCCCTCACTTGGTTTACTTCATACCTCACAGACCGGTTCCAGAAAGTTATTGTAAACAAAATTCAATCAAAATCTGTCAAAATGGAATATGGAGTCCCACAGGGATCAGTCCTGGGCCCTGTTCTCTTTACTCTCTACACTGCTCCACTCTCACATAAAATAAATAACCACCAAATTGATCATCATTTCTATGCAGATGACACTCAGCTTCAGTGCAGTGATACTGTTGAAAACTTGCCTTCCCTCCTGAAAAATCTGTCCTACTGCCTTCAAGACATTCAAAACTGGATGATTCAGAACAAGTTATAACTTAATGCCGATAAAACCGAAGCCATGCTCATAGGGACCCAACATAAAATCTCCTCCATCACAAAAACTTCCATAGAATTCGGCAATGCGTCAGTTTCATTGGCCAACTCTGTGAAGTATTTAGGTTGTAGTTCTTGACAACACACTCTGTGAAAAAATTCATCACCCAGACCTGCCAGTCTTGCTACTATCAATTACGGCGCATAAGCGCTGATTCGCAAGTATCTGTCCACTGATGCAACTTCCGAGCTTCTCACATCTCTCATTCTTTCACGTTTAGACTACTGTAATTCTCTTTTGGTTGGCATCCATCCACTCTCTTCAACGCATACAAAACTCTGCAGCTCGACTGGTCCTAAGAAAGAAAAAATCTGAACACATCACTCCTCTTCTTCGATCTCTTCACTGGCTGCCTGTCTCACAAAGACTGGAGTATAGAATCAATACCCTCTGTTTCAAATGTCTCCACAAATCTGCACCATCTTATCTCTGTAAATGTCTTCACCTGTATACTCCATCCCGTTCCCTTCGTTCAGCCGCTGATGCTTTGTGCTTGCGAACACCCAGATTCAAACAAACCACTGTTGGCCGTCGCTAACAGATGCTGACTATAGAGACAATAACATCCTTACATTACAATCTAAACTACTGTTCAACAAAGGAATTCTAATGCATAAAATTTTTCATGGCATTGTCCCACCATCACTAAGAAACATGTTTACAGTTAATGAATTAAGACACTCACACACTGTTGACCTTCCTTTGCCTAGAATTACTTTATTCAAAACTAGTCTTTCGTATTCTGGAAGCTGGCTCTGGAATCGACTTCCTGTCTTTTTAAAAACAGAAACAAACCATAAAAGATTCAAAACATTGTATCATGACTATTTAATGAAAAGTACAAATCTGGCATCATTTTCTCCCCAAATGTATTAACATCTACTTAGTGGTATGCAATTAAGTGGTATGCTTTGTTTAATTCTATTTTTCTGTTCGGTGGTATGTCAGTTTTCAAACTGCTAGTTTGTCTATTCATTTGGGTGACATGTGTGGAAAGGATTTGTTACTAGTACATTCCATCCACATTTTGTTACATAATTGCGCATTAGAGTTATTTTCACATAATAATGTAATCTATGTTTGTTTGTTTGTCTGTTTTTGAAAACTCTCCCTCTCTGCCTCTGTCTGTCTGTCTATCTCTGTCTGTCTGTCTCTCTCTTCATGCGTGTATGTGTATTCATTTGCATTCTTTGCTGTTGTTTTTCTTGCAATCGTCTTTCTCTTCTTTTTTTCTCACTTTTTTTCTTGTTTTTCTTCTTTTTTTTCATGTTGAGGGCTGGATGAAAAAAGTCTTTGTAACTTATTCTATTACCCTCGTAAAATAAAATTTCGTTTGCGTTTGCTCTTTCTCTATTTCTGGTCCATCCACCTGGAATGACCTCCCTCTTTCACTTCGCCAAAAGCCTTCATTTGATACCTTCAAATCCAGCCTCAAAACACACTTATTTTCTACCTGAGACTTTCCCCTCATATCTGTCCCTAATTTTCAACAGCATTCCTCATCTCCTAAGTGTGTTTGCGAGTGTATGTGTGTGTGTGTGTGTGTGTGTGTGTGTGTGTGTGTGTGTGTGTGTGTGTGTGTGTGTTTGTGCGTGCGTGCGTGCGTGCGCGTGCATGGATTTGAAATCTGTTGTTCATTATGTTTAAGGAGAGTTGCATGCGTGTTAATGATTTGAGTGCAAGCGCTTTGATTTGTTTGTTTTTAAAAGATTCAGCGCTATATAAATTCCATATATTATTATTGTTATTATTATTATTATTATTATTTTCACGGCTCGTCATACTATTAATGGTCTCTGCTCTGATAACACAATGTTGCAAATGTTCCTTCTCTTTTCCCTTTCTCCGGGTAGGATGGTCTCAACAAATCGTTTGTTGCTGCATCGTTTGTTTACCTCTTGTTGTTTTCTGGAAAAACGGAATATTATATACATGAGTCTCATATTATTTTTTTCGATGTTAGGCATGTAGGAGCCTCCACACTCAGCACAAACCAACACACATACACACAAACACGCACGTACATTCAGGCGCTCAAACCCACCTCCAACAAGTCCTTGCAGCGCTGAACAAAGGCTTCCACCTGAGAAAAAAAGTTGTTTTCGTCCAGCTTCCATTCGTGTGGAGAAAACTTCTGATGGATGGCTGCTGTCTGAAAACAATGAGTAATACCGCACCCACATCACCCACTCTGAGAGAGACAGAGAGTGAGAGAGAGTGAGAGAGAGAGAGAGAGAGAGAGAGAGAGGAGAGAGAGAGAGAGAGAGAAGAGAGAGAGAGAGAGAGTGAGAATGACAATTTCTTTTATTTCGAGGATAATGAATAAGCACTCATGTGCTTTTTTACATCCAGTCTCCGCCTGTAGGGATACATCTTAATAATAACCTAATACTTATACTCTCACACAGTAGAAACAAAGGGAAATAACCCTTTTCAAAAAACCCCAAAACAACAACAAAAAACAAGCAAACAAATAAAACAAAACCCTAAAAACAACACACACCCCACCCCCAAAAACCCCCCAACCAAAACAAACAAACAAAAGAAAAAGAAAATCCAAACCAACAAAAAGAAGAAAAAAAGAGAACAACCAACAACAAGAAGAACAACAAAACCAAGAAAAATAACAAAACCAAACTTAATAAGTCATAAAAATAAACATCTACACATTGTCAAATGGTACACATACTTGTTACATATAACAATAAGATATTGAAATAGGGCACTCATTAAAACTTAAGTACAGCGGACAAGCCCAATAAAGTATTGAAAATATAAAGTATGAATCCTTCATCAAGATACACTATAACTATGAGCAAAACGATAAGAAGTGAGAGAGAGAGAGAGAGAGAGAGAGAGAGAGAGAGAGAGAGAGAGAGAGAGAGAGAGAGAGACAGACAGACAGACAGAGAGACAGAGAGTCAGAGAGAGTGTGTGTTTCAGAGATAATATCAAATATATAATTCTCAAAACAGCACACAATCACCATCAACACTCATTTTTCATTATACTCGTTCAAATTATAAGTCATGATAATGAAATAAACTCAATACCCATACACTCACACAATAAAAACATGAAACAAAAGAAAATAAGAAATCCAAACCTATACAGTCATTGAGAGAGAGAATGTGTGTGTGTGTGTGTGTGTGTGTGTGTGTGTGTGTGTGTGTGTGTGTGAGTATGTGTGTGTGTGTTTGTGTGTGTGTGGGTGTGTTTCAGGGATAATGCTAAATATATAATACTCACATAGCACACGATCACCATCAACACTTTTTGATTATACTCATACAAATTGAATGTCATGATGATAAAGAAAGCCCAATAATAATAATAATAATAATAATACATGGAATTTATACAGCGCTATATCTTGCAAAAAACAAATCAAAGCGCTCTCATTCATCCTAGTCTTTCACATGCAGCCAGTTACAGTTAATAGATTTTTACAAATTCAAATGTAAACATACACACGCGCACAATTAACAGTTTTTTACAAATACAAATGCAAACACACACACGCGCGCGCGCCTACAAACACACACACACAAACAAAGGTTGTACACTCGGGCAGGCTGATGGGGAGGGGGGGGGGAGTTGGTTATTGAGGGAAGGGGCAGAAATGAGATGAAACAAGAGGGGAGAATCTTAGGTTTGAAATCAATGCGTCTTTAGGCTGGATTTAAAAGCATCATAAATAGGCTTTTGACGAAGGGAGAGAGGGAGGTCGTTCCAGATCACTGGACCAGAAACAGAAAGAGCGACGGCCAACAGTGGACTGGTTGAATCTAGGTATTCTTAAGCACAAGGTATCTGCAGCAGAGCGGAGGGATCGAGGAGTGTACAAGTGAAGACATTCACAGAGGTAGGAAGGTGCTGTTTTGTGGAGGCTTTTGTAACAGAGGGTACAGATCTTATAGTTTACCCTCTGTGGCACAGGCAGCCAGTGGAGAGATTGCAAGAGAGGAGTAATGTGCTCAGATTTTTTCTTTCTGAGGACTAGTCGAGCTGCAGAGTTTTGTATACGTTGAAGATACCCATACACTCACACAATAAAGAGGGAACCCCCCCCACCCCCACCCCACCCCAATAAAATCATAAAAAGAACATCTACACATTGTAAGTAAAAGAGACAAATTCTTTTATTACCAGGATAATGAATAAGTACTCATGTGCTTTTTTACATCCAGTCCCCGCCCGTAGGGACACATCTTAATAATGAACCCAATACTCATACTCTCAAACAGTAGAAACAAAGGGGAAATTTTTTTTTAACCCAGACAAACAAAAAGCAAAAGAAAACCCCAAAACACCCCCCCCCCCCAAAAAAAAAACCCCACCCCAAACAAACAACAAGAAAAAACAACAGTAAACAAACAAACAAACGAGAAAAAAACAACAACAACAACCCCCCCCCCCCCCACACACACACACACCACACACACACCAAAAACAAAAAAAAACAACCAAAAAACCCCCCAAAACAACAGGACAACCCAAAACAACAACAGCAAAGAGAGAGAGACACAAAAAACAACCCCCAGCCCCCCCCCCAAAAAGCCAAACTTATAGAGTCATAAAATTGAACACCTTCATATTGTAAAGTGGTACACACAGTTGTTACACGTACAATAAGATATTGAAATAGGACATTCACTGGATCTCAAGTACAGTCAACAAGCCCAAAATAATATTGAAAATAGAAAGTATGAATATGTCCTTCATTAGGATACACAACAACTATAGCTATGAGTAAATCAATCAAAGAAGAGAGAGAGAGACAATGACAATGACAAATTCTTTTATTTCGAGGATAAGCACCCATGTGCTTTTTTACATCCAGTCCCCGCCCTTAGGGATATATATGATAATAAAATTAAAATAAAGCCCATAGCAATACACTCACACAGTATACGGAAAAAATATCTACAGAAAAATCCCCACAAAAATGTATAGGTATGTATGTACGTGTGTAGCGGGGGGTGGGGGTAAGAGTGTGTGCGAGAGAGAGAGAGAGAGAGAGAGAGAGAGAGAGAGAGAGAGAGAGAGAGAGAGAGAGAGAGAGAGAGAATTATTTAATTGCACATCGTCCTTAGGCCACAATACAGAGAGAGAGAGAGAGAGAGAGAGAGAGAGGAGAGAGAGAGAGAGAGAGAGAGAGGAGAGAGAGAGAGAGAGAGAGAGAGCAACACTTATTTTGATTATACTCAAACAACTTATATGTCATGATAATGAAATAAACTCAATACCCTTACTCTCACACAATAAAAACAAGCGTGTGTGTATGTATAGATATGTATGTATGTGTGTAGCTGGTAAGAGTGTGTGCGTGGATGCGCCCATGAACAATTTTTGAACAATTTTTATTTTTCAGAGGGTAGTAGATTAGGCATTACATGCTTTTTTACATCCAGCCCTAAAAATAATAAAGAAAGAAATAAGAAGGGAAAATATGCATATTGACATAGAATTGCATGGAAAACAATACACACACAAACGCACACACACATACTGGAAGGCAAGCAAGATATAGAGAACATCAGAGAGAGTACTTAAATATACTCAGAAATAATTACAAACAAACAAAAATTGAATAGGAATGGATATTAACAATAACTAACTATACCATGCGCGGAGACAATTTGTGTAACTGAAACTATTAGCGGTTTGATTAAAACATTTGTGGTGAAAGAAATGTGACATTTTCATGGGTCATTAAAAATCATAGAAAAGACTCTTAAATCTGGAAAATCCTGTTTCATCTTTTAGAAAGGTTGGGAGTCTATTCCAAAACCAGCTCCCAGAATATACTAGACTTGATTTAAACAGAGTAATAGCTGGTAAAGGAAAGTTAATTTTATGTGAATGTCGAAAATTGTTTTCGCTGAACATGCTGCTCAAGGAAGATGGGGCACTACCATGAAGAATTTTATGCATTAGTTCACTGTTCACTGGTCCCGTAGCCCGCCAGGGTCGTAGGGGCGCTGCATGGTGGACGAACGGTGGACCAGCTGGCTCCATTTAACGCGGTCGTGGGCGAGTGCCTGAGTGACACTGAAGTCCTTCCCTGTCCAATCACGGATGTCGTCGGCCCACTTTCTCCTCTGTCTGCCCCGTCTTCTCTTCCCCTGGACTGTTCCTTGCAGGATGGTCTTTGATAAGTCCTTCTGAGCGTGTTACGTGCCCATACCATCTGAGTTTCCTCTTTTTCGCCGTGGTCAGTAGGTCTTCATAGTCCCGCACTTGTTGAGTGATCTTTCTGCGGACTTCATTGTTGGTGACATGGTCCTTGTATGAGATGCCAAGAAGCCTTCTGAGGCATCTCATTTCTACTGCTTGGATCCTCCTTTGTAGGTCTGCGTTCAGTGTCCATGTCTCACATGCGTAAAGCATGATTGAGATGACTAGCCCGTTTAGTAACTTTACCTTGGTTCCGAGAGGGATGTTTCTGTTTCTCCATATGGTCTTCAGTCTTGCCATTGCTGCTGCTGTTTGTGCCGCTCTTGCTAGGATTTCGGTCTTCGATCCTTCCTCACTTATGATGGCTCCAAGGTACTTGAAATGGTCAACTGTCTCCAGTTCTTTTCCGCTGAGAGTAATCTTGGTGGTGATTGGCTGGGCACTGTTTGACATGAGCTTGGTTTTCTCGGCGCTGATTTCCATGCCGTATCGTGAGGATATTTCATCCAGTTGCTTCACTAGGTTGGCCAGTTCCTCTTCATTTCCTGCCAGACCGTCAATGTCATCGGCAAACCTGAGGTTGGTGATTGTTCGCCCTCCAATGCTGACTGTGCATTAGTACACCTTTATTAAACAGCAATCTTGTTTTGAGAGGAAGAATATTAACATTTTTTGTAATCTGAAAATGTTAATGAAGATGACTTATCTATTACTATTTTGACAGCTCGTTTATGTATACTGATTAATGGTTTGAATAAGTTATTACTGGCTAAATCCCATAGTGTAGATGCATAATCCACAAAAGACTGAATAAAAGAATTTTAAAAATATTTTTCTCGCATGCAGATTTACAAAATGTTTGATCTTATTTGACTGGTAGGTTTTGGAGGCAATTTTCTTTGTTAGATTACGTATATGTACAGACCAAGACAAATTATTATCGATGGTTATCCCCAAAATTTTATGACTAGAAACTTCAATTTTGACACTGTTGACGTAAATAGAAGGCAAGCTTATGTTAAGATTTTGACGTTTTTGTCTTGTTGATAACAGCATAAATTGTGTTTTACCTGGATGAAGGGCCATGTGGTTCATTTGTGTCCAGTTGACAATTATGTATATATTCTCTTGTAAACTTTGACATACATGGAGAGGGTTTTTGTGGCTAGTATAAAGAGTCGTATCATCTGCAAATAGTTCGTTTTGTATAGTTATACTCAAATGCAGGTCATTTATATACAGAAGAAACAACAAGGGACCAAGTACTGATCCTTGTGGAACACCAAACCTGTTAAGAAGAAAACTTGAAGAAGTGTTGTTTAGATGTACCTTTTGCTTTCTCTCAGATAAGAATGACAAAATAAGTGTGAGGGTACTAGGAGATAATTTGTAGACTGCAAGCTGTCGAAGTAGAAGTCTGTGGTCTATAATATCAAAGGCTTTAGCAAAATCAATAAAGAGTATACATGTAAATTCCTTTTTATTCATATTAAACAACCATCTATCTGTCATTTTTACAAGAGTAGTGTGACAGGAATAGTTTGCTCTAAATCTAGACTGGTTTGGGTGTAACAGATTGTATTTATTTAAGTGGGCTAATAAACATTTATAAATATGCTGCTCTAATGGTTTTGAATGAGTGGACAATATTGGAATTGGTCGGTAGTTTGATGGTACTGAGGTATTTCCTGATTATGTAAAGGAATAATTTTTGCTTGTTTTAAGATTTTAGGAAAAGTATTCTTACTTATGCAAAGATTGTAAATATATGTAAGTGTTTCTGCTATAACAGGTGCAGATAATTTAAGAATTTTCCCATCCAACCCATCGGGACCACGTGTTGATGATTGTTTCAGACGATTTAAAGCAGTGAACACCTCGTTAACTGTAATAAATGCTATCTCAATTTTCGATTGAATATTCTTACTGTCACAAAAAACTTTCAGGTTTTTAAGTCATTGTCTTCTGATTTGTCCTTAGAGATTAACTGGTCTGCAACAGTTGAGAAATGAAGATTAAATTTATCAGCAGATATATCACAGCCAACGTTTGAGCTTTTATTAAAACTTTTGTTGGTGAGCTGGTTAATAGTTTTCCAAATAGATTTACTGTCCCTGTTGTTATTAAGCTCTTCAAAATGCTTGTTTTCTCAGCTCGTAAAAGTGAAGTTACATAATTTTTCTGTTTTTTATCATCTTCTCTGCAACCTTCCTTTAATAAATAATCACTGATATATATGTTTCTGTATTTCGTTTGTAAGCCATGGTGGTTTTATTTTGTATTTAACTCTTTTAGTTTGTAACGATGCACGTTTATTGTAAACACTATAAAAGATAGAATACCAATGTTCAGTAGCTATATTGGGATCAGTAATTTGATAAACATCACTCAAATGTGAATTTTGAAAGTCCTGTAGAAAAACGTGACTGTTAAAGTTTGAGAAATTTCTGTAAGTTATAGTCTTATGGCTAACTTTTGGAATTTTTACCCCTTTTTTCGACCACGTATACATTTAAGAAACTGAACACTACAACCAGATAGTGGAACATTTGACTCTACAATAGTCTCTTTATTTACAACATATATATGATCTATTAAAGTTTTTGAAATATGTGTGACACGAGTTGGTACAGTTATCAATTGTTTCAAGTTGAAAGATTCAAATGTCATGAGATAGAGAGAGAGAGAGAAAGAGAGAGAGAGAGAGAGAGAGAGAGAGAGGAGAGAGAGAGAGAGAGAGAGAGAGAGAGAGAGAGAGAGAGAGAGAGGACAATGAAAATGACAAAGGGTAGAAACAAAGGGAAATAACCCTTTTCAAAACAACCCCCCCAAAAAACAACAACAAAAAAAGCAAACAATTTTTTTAAACCCAACCCCCCCCCCCCCACCACCAAAACAAACAAACAAAAGAAAAAGAAAACCCAAACCAACAAAAAGAAGAAAAAAAGAAAAAAAGAGAAAAACAAACAACAACAACAACAAGAACAACTACAAAACCAAGAAAAAATAACAACAACCAAACTAAATAAGTCATAAAAATAAACATCTACACATTGTCAAATGGTACATATACTTGTTACATATAACAATAAGATATTGAAATAGGGCACTCATTAAAACTTAAGTAAAGAGGACAAGCCCAATAAAGTATTGAAAATATAAAGTATGAATCCTTCATCAGGAAACACTATAACTATAAGCAAAACGATAAAAGGTGAGAGAGAAACAGAGACAGAGAGTGTGTGTGTGTGTGTGTATATCAGAGATAATATCCAATATATAATTCCCAAAACAGTACACGATCACCATCAACACTCATTTTTGATTATACTCATTCAAATCATATTCATGATAATGAAATAAACTCAATACCCATACACTCACACAATAAAAACAAGAAACAAAACAAAAGAAGAAATCCAAACCTATACAGTCATTGAGAGAGAGAATGTGTGTGTGTGTGTGTGTGCGTGCGTGCGTGCGTGCGTGTGTGTGTGTGTGTGTGTGCGTGTGTGTGAGTGTGTGTGTGTGGGTGTGTGTGTGTTTCACCACACACAGCCACATCACAACACTACACACAGCCACATCACAACACACAGCCACATCACAACAACACTACACACAGCCACATCACTACACACAGCCACATCACAACACACAGCCACATCACACCAGCACTACACACCGCCACATCACAACACACCGCCACATCGCTACAACACTACACACATCCACATCACAACACTACACACAGCCACATCACAACACTACACACCGCCACATCACAACACACCGCCACATCGCTACAACACTACACACATCCACATCACAACACTACACACAGCCACATCACAACACACAGCCACATCACATCACAACACACAGCCACATCACAGCACTACACACAGCCACATCACAACACTACACACAGCCACATCACAACACTACACACAGCACATCACACCAGCACTACACACCGCCACATCACAACACTACACACAGCCACATCACACCAGCACTACACACCGCCACATCACAACACTACACACAGCCACATCACACCAGCACTACACACCGCCACATCACAACACAACACACAGCCACATCACAACACACCGCCACACATAACACTACACACCGCCACACCATAACACTACACACAGCCACATCACACCAGCACTACACACAGCCACATCACAACACTACACACAGCCACATCACAACACTACACACCGCCACATCACAACCACTACACACAGCCACATCCCAACACTACACACAGCCACATCACAACACTACACACATCACATCACAACACTACACACCGCCACATCACAACACTACACACAGCCACATCACAACAACACACACAGCCACATCACAACACACAACCACATCACAACACTACACACAGCCACATCACAACACTACACACGCCACATCATAACACTACACACCGCCACACCACATCACAACACTACACACCGCCCACCACATCACAACACTACACACCGCCACATCACAACACTACACACAGCCACATCACAACATACACACCGCCAATCACAACACTACACACAGCCACATCACTACACACAGCCACATCACAACACTACACACAGCCACATCACAACACACCGCCACACCATAACACTACACACCGCCTCACCACACACAGCCACATCACACAGCACTACACACAGCCACATCACAACACTACACACAGCCACATCACAACACAACACACAGCCACATCACAACACGACACACCGCCACATCACAACACTACACACCGCCACATCACAACACCGCCACATCACAACACTACACACCGCCACATCACAACACTACACACCGCCACATCACAACACTACACACGCCACATCACAACACTACACACCGCCACATCACACCAGCTCTACACACAGCCACATCACACCAGCACTACACACAGCACACACAACACTACACACAGCCACATCACAACACTACACACAGCCACATCACAACACTACACACAGCCACATCACAACACTACACACAGCCACATCACACCAGCACTACACACAGCCACATCACAACACTACACACCGCCACATCACAACCACATCACAACACTACACACAGCCACATCACAACACTACACACCGCCACATACAACACAACACACAGCCACATCACAACACTACACACAGCCACATCACAACACACGCCACATACAACACTACACACCGCCACATCACAACACTACACACCGCCACATCACAACCACCGCCACATCACAACACACACACCGCCACATCATAACACTACACACCGCCACATCATAACACTAACACAGCCACATCACAACACTACACACAGCCACATCACAACACTACACACAGCCACATCACAACACACAGCCACATCACACCAGCACTACACACCGCCACAACACTACACACAGCCACACCACACCACAACACACAGCCACACCACAACACTACACACAGCCACATCACAACACTACACACAGCCACACCACAACACTACACACACACATCACAACACTACACACAGCCACATCACTACACACAGCCACATCACAACCACATCACACCACACACATCCACATCACAACACTACACACATCCACATCACAACACTACACACAGCCACATCACACCAGCACTACACACAGCCACATCACACCAGCACTACACACAGCCACATCACACCAGCACTACACACAGCCACATCACACCAGCACTACACACAGCCACATCACACCACACTACACACAGCCACATCACAACACACCGCCACATCACACACCGCACTACACACAGCCACATCACAACACAGCCACATCACACCAGCACTACACACCGCCACATCACAACACTACACACCGCCACATCACACCAGCACTACACACAGCCACATCACACCAGCACTACACACCGCCACATCACAACACTACACACAGCCACATCACACCAGCATACACCAGCCACATCACAACACACAGCCACATCACAACACACAGCCACATCACAAACACACAGCCACATCACAACACACCACACCAGCACTACACACCGCCACATCACAACACTACACACAGCCACACCACACACACACATCCACATCACAACACTACACACCACACCAGCAATACACACAGCCACATCACAACACTACACACAGCCACATCACAACACTACACACCGCCACATCACAACACTACACACCGCCACATCACAACACTACACACCGCCACATCACAACACTACACACCGCCACATCACAACACTACACACCGCCACATCACAACACTACACACCGCCACATCACACACTACACACAGCCACATCACAACACTACACACAGCCACATCACAACACTCACACATCCACATCACAACACTGCACACCACAACACTACACACGCCACATCAACACAACACACAGCCACATCACAACACACCGCCACACCACAACACTACACACATCCACATCACAACACTACACACCGCCACATCACAACACTACACACAGCCACATCACAACACTACACACCGCCACATCACAACACTGCACACCACAACACGCATCACAACACTACACACAGCCACATCACAACACTACACACATCCACATCACAACACTACACACAGCCACATCACAACACTACACACCGCCACATCACAACACTACACACATCCACATCACAACACTGCACACCACAACACTACACACCGCCACATCACAACACTACACACAGCCACATCCCAACACTACACACAGCCACATCACAACACTACACACCGCCACATCACAACACTACACACCGCCACATCACAACACTACACACAGCCACATCACAACACTACACACATCCACATCACAACACTGCACACCACAACACTACACACATCCACATCACAACACACAGCCACATCACACACACTACACACCGCCAACACCACACTACACACAGCCACATCACAACACAACACACCGCCACATCACATTACTACACACCACATCACACCAACACTACACACAGCCACGTCACACCAACACACTACACACAGCCACATCACAACACTACACACAGCCACATCACAACACTACACACCGCCACATCACAACACTACACACAGCCACATCACAATTGATTTGTTTAAGCGCATTGATCCCCCCCCCCCAGATATTGTGCTATATAACTTCCATGTATTATTATTACTTTGATCATCTCATCATCACCATCATCACAATAACATCACACACACACAGCCACACTACACCAATACTACACATAGCCATATCACAATAACATCACACACACACAACACACTACACCAATACTACACACAGCCACATCACAATAACATCACACACACACAGCCACACTACACAATACTACACACAGCCACATCACAATAACATCACACACACAGCCACACTACACCATACTACACACAGCCACATCACAATAACATCACACACACAGGCACACTACACAATACTACACACAGCCACATCACAATAACATCACACACACACAGCCACACTACACAATACTACACACAGCCACATCACAATAACATCACACACACAGGCACACTACACCAATACTACACACAGCCACATCACAATAACATCACACACACACAGCCACACTACACCAATACTACACACAGCCACATCACAATAACATCACACACACACAGCCACACTACACCAATACACACACAGCCACATCACAATAACATCACACACACAGGCACACTACACAATACTCACACAGCCACATCACAATAACATCACACACACACAGCCACACTACACAATACTACACACAGCCACATCACAATAACATCACACACACACAGCCACACTACACAATACTACACACAGCCACATCACAATAACATCACACACACAGTCGCACCACAACAACACTACACACAGACACACCACAATACATCACACACATCCACACCACACTAACATCACACACAGCCACGGAGACATAAAACATGGACAAGACAGACAGACAGACAGACAGACAATCCTCTGAGCGTGTTGACCTTGTGGTAGATGTCCTGCCAGTGCTGGCAGCACTCAATACACTGCAGCAAGTTCTTGCGGCTGCTGATGATGTAGCCTTCGAACAGCCTGTCCAGACTGATGGAGGCACAGCAACGAGCGATCACCTGGTTGCTGACCTGGATCATCGCCACACAGTGCACATCACAGGGCATGAGGAACAGACTTATATAAATGATGTAGTCTGTTTTCGTAGTACCCAACACAAAATGCTATTTTCTTGACCATTCTTAAGAGCTTATACACACCGTATGGTCCCATATTCTTTCACACTTTTAATCAAAGTTAAAAAAAACAAAAAAACCTTCCGTGTACTGTTTTAATAATTTGTTGAAATGTTTTGCACTGTTGGTGCTTGTATGGTGTCTTGGCAAACTGTCAGAGTAAAGGAGGGAATTCTAACAGGGTTTAAGGCTGAGAAGATCTGAATGCGTCAGCCTGTGTGAGTGTAGGAACTGCGAGTGACTGAAGTGCGAAAACACAGCTCGTACAATCTGGTATGTTGTATCCTATAGCATTTTCTGTCACAACTCTGCATGAAATTTGGGCTGCTCTTTCCAGAGAGAGTGTGTCGCACAAGAACAGCGCCATTCGTTTGGGGGTTTTTTGGTCTTAATTCCTATCGAAATCTGCTTGGGCATATGTTTCCCTATGAAAGAAGCTTTTTCTACAGAATGTTGCTAGAGACAAAGCTCGTGTTGTGGGTTCTTTGACGTCTGTTGGATATCTATTACACACAGGACTTTGGTTTATATTCTCATCTAAAATATCAGCACCCAGACCACCACTCAAGGTCCGACTCTAACAGGGTTGAAGCCCGTGACTTCTCGCTTTCTAGGCAGACCGCCTTACCTGTAGACAACAGATCCAAAGGCTGCTTGTAAATTAAACTGTTGTAAATGTCTCTGAATAGAAAGTATGTTACATGTTGGTGTCACAAAATGGGTGGCGCTGCTTCAGTGGTGACGTACTCTCCCTGGGAAGAGCAGGCCGAAGACATTTTAAATGTGTGTAGCTTCTGATGTTGGCACTGCCTTTATATCTGTAGAACTTACTGTTACTTAGGCGTCACTTTGTCGTTGAAAAATCCTTCGTTGATGTGTTGCTATTTCATTGGAACTTATATTTATGGATGGTTGCATGCGTATGAATGATTTGAATGCAAGCGCTTTGATTTGTTTACTTTACAAGATTCAGCGCTATATAAATTCCATACATTATTATTATTATTATTTATAAGCATCACTTTGTGACGACACCCAGCAAAGGTATATTCTATCCCCCTAGGTATTAGAAACCGTATCAGTATTCTAAACAACAATTCTCAGTTATATTATTCTAAACAACAATTCTCAGTTATATTATTCTAAACAACAAATCTTTTCTGACTTAAAAATCCCATATCTTTAGACAAACTGGAGGGAGTATGGTCCACTTAACTGATGACAAAATGTGAAAGGTATTAATTGTAGATGATGACCTTTACCTTCCACAGCTGGCCCTGTGTGTGTGTGTGTGTGTGTGTGTGTGTGTGTGTGTGTGTGTGTGTGTGTGTGTGTGTGTGTTTGTGTGTGTGTGTGTTTGTGTGTGTGTGTTTGTGTGTGTGTGTGTGTGTGTGTGTGTGTGTGTGTGTGTGTGTGTGTGTGTGTGTGTGTGTGTGTGACTGGGCACGTGGGATGTGACCGGCTTGAGCGGCGTGAGAGTGCAGAAGCAGAAGGGCACGAAACATAAAGGCTGAAGTGAAACACTAGTAAACAGAGCTTGTAAAGATTCTTTAGCCAATGTTTTTCTATGGCAGAAGCTTGGAGATTTAGACTACAAGGTGAAGCTCATCTGTTCATTCCAGTTGCTTAACCATATCGATTTCAGAGGCCAGAGCAGTGCTGCTAACACAACACCGTGCTTGAAACTGTAACATAGCTTCATGAGAAGACATGTGTATCTACTATCGAGCACCTCTTTGTGACATTTGGAATTAACATCACAAAACGCTTATACATCAACAGAAGAAAAGTGTGTACTGTGACTGAAAAGCTTTTTGATCAAAAAGTATTTGAGAACTATCACTGTAAGCAAAATGCTGGCATCTCCATGCTGGGAATATAAACGTCCTACTAATTCTGCTAAACATTATGCAGTGGTGAACTTTCGTGTTCTACCTCAGGAACAAAGAGGTCAAAGTAAAAGGCAAAGGTGATCCCATAACCTATGCGGTCATTGGAGAGCAAGGAGTCAGAGACCTCAGTTTCTCTAAGGGGCAGCATATAGAGGGCAGCGCCCATCTCCTCTCCCTCACCTTGCCTAAAGAGGGCAGGTACCAATTTAGGCCACAGCTGGGTAAAGTGGGGGAATTTACTGAAGTCATGGGGCACAAACGGTCTCCTATCCACTTGGTAACCACGCTCAAAGCTGCTAACCTGAGTTTGGGGAAGGCGAGTGCCATTTCAAAGACACAAGTCATTAAGCAAGGAAGCAAACTCATGCTCATAATTACACTTTACATGTGATGAGTCTAAGACCAACATTTTGATGACTTATCTGCTAAATGCAGATAAAAACCGAAGCCATGATTATAGGGACCAAACACAAACTCTCTTCCATCACAACAGATTCAATAGAATTTGGCAGTACATCAGTTCCGCTATCCACTGCTGTTAAGTATCTAGGTGTTGTTATTGACAACACACTCTCCATGCAAACATTCATCACCCAGACCTGCCAGTCCTGCTACTATCAATTACGGCGTATAAGTGCAATCCGAAAGTACCTGTCCACTGATGCAACATCCAAACTTGTCACATCTCTTATTCTTTCACATCTGGACTATTGTAATTCTCTTTTGGCTGGTCTGCCAGCATCATCTATCCACTCCCTTCAACGCATACAAAACTCTGCAGCTCGATTAGTCCTCAAAAAGAAAAAATCTGAGCATATTACTCCATTCCTGCAATCTCTCCACTGGTTGCCTGTGCCACAGAGAGTAAAGTACAAGATCAGAACCCTCTGTTACAAATGTCTCCACAAAACAGCACCCTCCTACCTCTGTAAATGTCTTCACCTGTACACTCCTTCTCGGTCCCTCCGCTCTGCTGCAGATACCCTGGGCTTACGAATACCTAAATTCAACCAATCCACTGTTGACCGTCGCTCTTTCTCTATTTATTGGTCCATCAATCTGGAATGACCTCCCTCTCTCCCTTCGTGAAAAGTCTACTTACGACAGCTTGAAATCCAGCCTCAAAACATACCTATTTCAAACCTAAGATTTTTCCCTCTTGTTTCATCTCATATCTGTCCCTGCCTTTAAAAGCCAAAATTCCATCACCCTGCCGAAACGTACAACCTGTGTGTGTGTGTGTGTGTGTGTGTGTGTGTGTGTGTGTGTGTGTGTGTGTGTGTGTGTGTGTGTGTGTGTTTGCGTGCATGCGTGCGTGTGTGTGTGTACATTTGAATTTGTTAGAATATTGTTAATCATTGTTGGTTGCTTGTGTGGGAGCGGATTGAATGGAAGCGCTCTGATTTGTAATTGCAAGATATAGTGCTCTATAAATTCCATATATTATTATTATTATTATGACTTTAATCTGTTGTGATATCATCACTTTAGATATCCAGGCTGCCTGGCCCCACAGCCAGCGCCGTGTGAAGCTCGCAGACCTAGCTTCCAGTCCGCCATACGATAGAGAAAGCAGGTGCGGATTCAGTGTAGCCTACGGGTGATCTATAGGTAAAGTTGTCAACATATCATGGGCCCGCGCGGCGCGTGCGTGCGTGCGTGTGTGTGTGTGTTTGTGTGTGTGTGTGTGTGTGCGCGCGCATGCGTGCGTGCGTGCGTGCGTGCGTGCGTGTGTGTGTACCTACACCAAGCAACGCAACAACATTACATGGTGGCAGCGTAAAAGGAGTTGAGCATTACTACAGTAAGTGGGAAAAAAAACTTTTGTTTGACTGATTTCCGCTACTACCGTTCAGTGTCATCGGCAAGTAGCTGTGAAACTTTACTTCGCCTTATCCCTTTAAGTACATAATTATGTCAGACCCCTGAATTTGCTCTGAAAGTTATGCGAGGACTGGTGCATTATTGTGCACTACAGTTTTAGCACAATTGAGGTCAATTGGAAACTGAGACTATAAACCGAAGCCTCGTGTTCGAACGCACGCAGAACATCTTGCGCACACGTTAAATCCTGTTTCGCTTTTCGAAAGAGTAGGCCATTGTGTGTCGGTGAAAACAGATGACAAAATTTACAAAACCGCATACACAAGGGGACTGGATTTTAAAAAAGCACAAGAGTGCTTATTCCATTATCCTCGAATAAAAGAATAAATAAATAAAAAAGGGGAAAAAATCCCTGACGAGGTATTTGCATTCCTATGGAATTGCAAACACCACAATGGATGCAAACACCCCAAAACAGATTGGTCAGTAAAAAAACCTTCCCAAAGCCTTCAAGATATTCAACAAAGGCTCGAGCTCTGTTTGAAAGCCGAACAAACACGTGACACACGGAAAAGAGCCATCCCCCTCCTTCAAGTGGTGAAACAGATCTAAAAACGGTGCCATACGTGGAACCTGTCACAGGATGAACAAACCCCTGAGATCATCTTTGAAAAAAGTTGAGGCCCAAAATTTAGAACCTCCAGAAATTTTTGTGTAGCAAGGTTGAAACTGATGAGCTACAGGCAATCACTAAGGCAGTCCTAGACAAGTTTGTAAACAGTGCCGACTTCAGGCGAGAAAGTGTGATTTTGATGACGATGAACTCGACAAACAAGTAATCAAACCCCTCACTGCCAGCAAAAGTTAAAGACAAATCACACGTGTCAAAGGCCTGACAAAGGCATTTCCTGAATTACTGGACAAGGTTGGATGCATTCCCAGTACAGTCAAACTTATTGTGGAAAAAAAACATGCCCCACCTATTGACGCACCAAAGAAAAACCCTAAACCCTGAAAACGTCAACAAGAACTTGAGGCAATGGAAACCAAAGGGAAAAATACAAAAGTAAATGAGCCAACGGATTAGGAGTCGAGTCTACCTACTCAAAGAAAACCCCCCAGAAAACGCTGCATCTGCTTGGGTGCAAGACACCTCAACATTTGCACTTAAGAGGCCACATCACAAGACTTCTACACTAGAGGAACTGCAGAAGGTAGCCATGACAAGCATGCCAAGGACCTCCCTGCACTACTGCCTGAACTACCAGGCGGAGAAATAGATCCCAGCCCAGTGACGGGAAGATACCCTGAGCCAAGGTCCTACCAGGTCATCACTCCCCAAGGCCAGACTCTATGGAGGAACCGCATTCACATCAGAGATATTCCCCAGAACGCCAGCCCACCAAAAGAAAGATGGAAGTGAGATGACAGCAACGCCAGCCTTTGCCACAGCCACAACCTCAGGAGCTGGGACAACAATTACCCGCTCCGGACGGATCAGCAAAACCCCAAAGAGGATTTGGGCTTGTAGATAGTAGACGTAGCTTTGTTTCAAATAATTATTCCTTTATTTCATGAACTGTAACAGTATAACGGTTTTAGATATGGGAGAAAAAATGGAAAACCATGAAATTATTCAGTGGTAGACATTGGAATACAGATGACAGAAGTACAGTCATACAGACATTTTTAGGGTTGAACTTGTTGCCATACTGTTTTTCCTATGCTAATCATTCTGATAGGACAATTTGCTGAGGCTATCCACAGGACTGCCAGTTGGAAAATTACAAGGTCGCAAAAACCCAGCCCATACCTGGCACTGCAAGTGAAGACCGTACCGCGCACCTACTTTTAGACTTTAAGCTCATAGATTCGTGAGAGAGTTTAGTATCTTGCAAGATATTTAAAAGAACTACAGAGCATTTATTAGACTTTGAAATTAAAAAGACTTCAAAAAATGTTTGGACAGACTGCACGGTTTAGAATTGTTTAAAGCTTTATGTTCATTTTATACGATTGGGCATACATAAAGCTAAAGAAGGGGAATGTTGGGATCTGATCACTTGAGACATCCAGCCTGTAAACCTAGCTCCCAACCCGCCACACGATAGAGAAAGCACGTGTTGAATCTGTGTAACACTGATCCAGATAGTAAAGTTCTCAACATATCATATGTCTCCTGGTTATGTTACATGTTGGGGTGTGTGTGTGTGTGTGTGTGTGTGTGGGTGTGTTGTGTGGGATGTGTGTGTATGTGTGTGTGTGTGTGTTGTGTGTGTGTGTGTGTGTGTGTGTGTGTGGTGTGTGTGTCTGTGTGGTGTGTGTACATTCACCAAACACGCAACAATATTACATAATTCCGCAGCTTACAACATGGAAACACCTCCTTGCCTCAACCCCCCCCCCCCCCCCCCCCCCCCCCCTTTCAACCTCCTCATGTTTTTTTTTTCTTTTATTCCAAATCGCGCAGTCATAACTTGCTTTAACAGTAGTATTGATCGTATGTCTTACACGTTAAAATTGCTTTAACAGTAGTGATGATCGTATGTCTACACGTTTTAACTTGCTTAACAGTAGTGTTGATGTATGTCTACATGTTAACTTGCTTTAACAGTTTGTGTTGATCGTAGTCTACATGTTAACTTGCTTTAACAGTAGTACTGATCGTATGTCTACACGTTAACTTGCTTTAACAGTAGTGTTGATCGTATGTCTACACGTTAACTTGCTTTAACAGTAGTGTTGATCGTATGTCTACACGTTAACTTGCTTTAACAGTAGTGTTGATCGTATGTCTACACGTTAACTTGCTTTAACAGTAGTACTGATCGTATGTCTACACGTTAACTTGCTTTAACAGTAGTGCTGATCGTATGTCTACACGTTAACTTGCTTTAACAGTAGTGCTGATCGTATGTCTACATGTTAACTTGCTTTAACAGTAGTGTTGATCGTATGTCTACACGTTAACTTGCTTTAACAGTAGTGTTGATCGTATGTCTACACGTTAACTTGCTTTAACAGTAGTGTTGATCGTATGTCTACACGTTAACTTGCTTTAACAGTAGTGTTGATCGTATGTCTACACGTTAACTTGCTTTAACAGTAGTGTTGATCGTATGTCTACACGTTAACTTGCTTTAACAGTAGTGTTGATCGTATGTCTACACGTTAACTTGCTTTAACAGTAGTGTTGATCGTATGTCTACACGTTAACTTGCTTTAACAGTAGTGTTGATCGTATGTCTACACGTTAACTTGCTTTAACAGTAGTGTTGATCGTATGGGCTACCCCGTTAACTTGCTTTAACAGTAGTGTTTATGTATGTCTACACGTTAACTTTCTTTAAACAGTAGTGTTGATCGTATGTCTACACGTTAACTTGCTTTAACAGTAGTGTTGATCGTATGTTACACGTTAACTTGCTTTAACAGTAGTGTTGATCGTATGCTACACGTTTACTTGCTTTAACAGTAGTGTTGATCGTATGTCTACACGTTAACTTGCTTTAACAGTAGTGTTGATCGTATGTCTACACGTTAACTTGCTTTAAAAAGTAGTGTTGATCGTATGTCTACACGTTAACTTGCTTTTAAAAGTAGTGTTGATCGATTATGTCTACACGTTAACTTGCTTTAACAGTAGTGGGTTTATCGTATGTCTACACGTTAACTTGCTTTAACAGTAGTGTTGATCGTATGTTACACGTTACTTGCTTTAACAGTAGTGTTGATCGTATGTCTACACGTTAACTTGCTTAACAGTAGTGGGTTTATCGTATGTCTACACGTTTAACTTGCTTTTAAAAGTAGGTTGATGTTTTGTCTACACGTTAACTTGCTTTAACAGTAGTGTTGATCGTATGTCTACACGTTAACTTGCTTTAACAGTAGTGTTGATAGTATGTCTACACGTTAACTTGCTTTAACAGTAGTGTTGATAGTATGTCTACACGTTAACTTGCTTTAACAGTAGTGTTGATCGTATGTCTACACGTTAACTTGCTTTAACAGTAGTGTTGATCGTATGTCTACATGTTAACTTGCTTTAACAGTAGTGTTGATAGTATGTCTACACGTTAACTTGCTTTAACAGTAGTGTTGATAGTTGTCTACACGTTACTGCTTTAACAGTAGTGTTGATAGTATGTTTTACATGTTAACTTGCTTTAACAGTAGTGTTGATAGTATGTCTACATGTTAACTTGCTTTAACAGTAGTGTTGATAGTATGTCTACATGTTAACTTGCTTTAACAGTAGTGTTGATAGTATGTCTACACGTTAACTTGCTTTAACAGTAGTGTTGATCGTATGTCTACACGTTAACTTGCTTTAACAGTTTGTGTTTATCGTTATGTCTACACGTTAACTTGCTTTAACAGTAGTGTTGATCGTATGTCTACACGTTAACTTGCTTTAACAGTAGTGTTGATCGTATGTCTACACGTTAACTTGCTTTAACAGTAGTGTTGATCGTATGTCTACACGTTAACTTGTTTTAACAGTAGTGTTGATCGTATGTCTACACGTTAACTTGCTTTAACAGTAGTGTTGATCGTATGTCTACACGTTAACTTGCTTTAACAGTAGTGTTGATCGTATGTCTACACGTTAACTTGCTTTAACAGTTAGTGTTGATCGTATGTCTACACGTTAACTTGCTTTAACAGTAGTGTTGATCGTATGTCTACACGTTAACTTGCAGTGTTGATAGTATGTCTACACGTTAACTTGCTTTAACAGTAGTGTTGATCGTATGTCTACACGTTAACTTGCTTTAACAGTAGTGTTGATAGTATGTCTACATGTTAACTTGCTTTAACAGTAGTGTTGATAGTATGTCTACATGTTAAATTGCTTTAACAGTGTGTTGATTGTATGCTAATGTTAACTTGCTTAACAGTAGTGTTGATAGTATGTCTACATGTTAACTTGCTTTAACAGTAGTGTTGATAGTATGTCTACATGTTAACTTGCTTTAACAGTAGTGTTGATAGTATGTCTACATGTTAACTTGCTTTAACAGTAGTGTTGATAGTATGTCTACATGTTAACTTGCTTTAACAGTAGTGGGTTTTCGTTTTTGTCTACACGTTAACTTGCTTTAACAGTGTGTGTTGATCGTATGTCTACACGTTAACTTGCTTTAACAGTAGTGTTGATGGTATGTTCTACACGTTAACTTGCTTTAACAGTAGTGTTTGGGTGGTATGTCTACACGTTAACTTGCTTTTAACAGTAGTGTTGGGTGGTATGTCTACACGTTAACTTGCTTTAACAGTAGTGTTGATAGTTTGTCTACACGTTAACTTGCTTTAACAGTAGTGTTGATTTGTATGTCTACACGTTAATGCTTTAACAGTAGTGTTGTTTGTTTGTCTCACGTTAACTTGCTTTTAAAAGTAAATGTTGATCGTATGTCTACCGTTAAATTGTTTTAACAGTGTGTTGATCGTATGTCTACACGTTAACTTGCTTTAACAGTAGTGTTGATGTTATGGGCTACACGTTTTAAATTGCTTTAACAGTAGTACTGATGTATGTCTACACGTTTAAAAATTTCTTTAACAGTGTGTTGATCGTTAGGTCTACTGTTAACTTGCTTTAACAGTAGTGTTGATCGTATGGGCTACACGTTAACTTGCTTTAACAGTAGTGTTGATCGTATGTCTACACGTTAACTTGCTTTAACAGTAGTGGTTTATCGTAGTTACACGTTTACTTGCTTTTAAAAGTAGTGTTGATCGTATGTCTACACGTTAACTTGCTTTAACAGTAGTGTTGATCGTATGTCTACACGTTAACTTGCTTTAACAGTAGTGTTGTCGTATGTCTCACGTTAACTTGCTTTAACAGTAGTGTTGATCGTATGTCTTTCACGTTTAAATTGCTTTACAGTAGTGTTGATCGTATGTCTACACGTTAACTTTCTTAACAGTAGTGTTGAAACGTATGTCTACACGTTAACTTGCTTTAACAGTAGTGTTGATCGTATGTCTACACGTTAACTTGCTTTAACAGTAGTGTTGATCTTGTTTGTTTGTTTTTTTGTTTTGTTTTGTTTAATGTCTATTCACTACATGGTGATTTAGACACACCGCATTCACACCAAAGTACCTATTATCCCCGCATCTCTCTCTCTCTCTCTCTCTCTCTCTCTCTCTCTCTCTCTCCCTCTCTCTCTCTCTTTTTTCTTTCCCTACACGCACCCACACCCCACAACACATAAGTATATAAATATTACATATACACAATATACACATACTGTATAAAATTAAACATAAATATATATATATATTTATATATATAATACATAATATTACATAGATATATATATATTTATATATACACATATATAATATATGTAATTACAGTAAAGGTTTTACAGGTGAAGAATATATGACTTCAGCAACTGCACTATGAATTGGTGAGGTAATATAAAACTTCTTGACTAGTGGCATATTTCTTATGAATATCAAAACCTCTCCTTTTATAATGTCAGAAGATTGGGCAAATCAAACACAAATGGGTCTGAAAGTGGAATGAACAACACATGTTACATTTTTTAAATATTTAGTATTCCTGCTTAATCTCAGTTTTGTATTAGAATTCTAATTTCCGTGGGCAAGGAAAATGTTGATTAATGTTTTTCTATAATCTTTGAATGTATGCATTTCATTAACTTGAATTAATTTCATAGACGACAATGCAAGTTGGGAATCAAACACTTCAGTACTGTATTCAGAGGCCCCTTGTTTTCCCAAGAATCAACCAGCTCATTCGAATAAATTCCACAATGAGAGGGGATCCAGCAAAATGTTATGCCGATGCCTTGCTTGCAATAGAATGTATCAGGAATTTATCTCAAATACAATATCATTCCTTATTTTACCTGCCATGATTTTAATCCCCATAACACTGCCTTTGAGTCAACGCAAAAACAGATTTGGCAAACATCAATAGCAGTATCGACAAAAAATTAAAAAGCCATAAGAATTGCAAATAATTCAGAAGTAAAAATAGAAAAATGTTGTCCTAAATGAAAAGATTTTTGAACTTTTAAAGTGGAATCCAAAATGCAGCACCACTTTTGCCTGTTTCTAATACAGATCCGTCAGTATACACTTTTAAGTGATTAGAATAATTATTTCTAAGGACTTTTACATCAACGGTGAGAAGATTTTGATCTTATTTTTCTTTTTTTCCGTGTAGTCAATGTCAAATTTAGCTGAAATATGTTCCCAAGGAGGTAATTGTGGAAACAATTGGTAAATTGGAAAATTGTTGATATATCGATGTCATTTTCTTTCATAAATTTTGTCTGTATAATTTTTATTGGCTGCAGAATGATATTGCGTCCCCCGTTAGGAAATCGTGTCTTGATTAATAAATATTTCCTCTTTTACTGAATTTGGAATAGAGATACTACGAACCCATATTTTGATACTGCCTTTTTCCCGCTGATCGAAAGAGATAGTAAATGAGCTTCTTTATAAGTATTAGCTGTATTTGCATGCGCGGAACACCAAGAGTATCTTTACTGCTTTACTGTCTAGACTTTGTAATTTTTTAAGTAGAAAATCTGCAGAGAAAAATAAACTTCTTGTCCGTATTTTAAATTTTTGAACGTCCAAGGACAGAGCCAGATGTATCAGAGTGTAGTGTCTTGACTCCATGCCTGAGAACTTATTATCTTTAGGAAATTAAGTCTTTTCCTAGCTTTCGTTATCATTTGGTTGATGTGCATCTTCCAATTCAACTTTCTAGCTAAAATTTACACTAGAATTTGAATCTTGTTTGTATTGAAGCCCCTTTCCTTCTAATTTCGTTTTGGGTTTAAATTTTAATGCGTTGTCACCGTTATTAAAAAGCACAAGACCGTTTTTTCTGCTGATAATTCAAATCTTTTTTCTTTCATATAACTACAGAATTTATCTAATTCTCCTGATATATTTTTTCAACATAATTGATCACTCTCTTTTTCGTGTTTTTCCTAACTGACGTATTTATCCAAATAGCAATATCATCTGCATACTGAACAACTTGAGTATTAGGTGACAAAGAGCTAGGGAGATCATGTACAAGAATAGAAAACAAGATAGGTGCAAGTACTGATCCCTGTGGTATACCCAAGTCGATAGGTTTAAAAGATGAGTACACTGAACCTAAAATCTGCCATATATGTCAGGCAGGGCTTAGAGTACGATAAACTTGTGTTTTCTCCTATTATGCAACATACAGCAGATATATATCATGTAGGGGTGACAGTCAAATTTAACAAAGATGACATATTAAATATAGTCTCTGTATATTTACCTCAAGGTCCAAAAATGACAACACTGATGGTTAAAAAACACAGACTTCACAAAACATAATGGATTATTCTGGGCGATTTCAATTCTCATGCCCTTTTTGGGATTCTGGGTGCTCTACTATCACCAGCAACCGTTTGGTAGAAAATATTGTGGATTCAAAGTTTTTACTTATTGAATGATGGTAGAGTAACCAGAATTCCTGATGTTTTAGTCATAAACCAAGTGCTTTTGTTTTTACATTAATATCTCCAGGTTTAGCTATCATGCTATTGGATGTTGAAGAGGATTGTTTTGGAAGTGATCATTTCCCCATTACGTTGTCATTTGAGGACTTGTAATATCAGACCTAAAATATTGAGGATAAAATTCCTAAATTTCGATATAATTGGCTGACTGGAGTTCTTTTCAATCATTCCTTCAGGTATGATATTGAAAACGATCGAAGAGGATGATGTAGATCAGTTTTATTCCAATTTTGTGGCAAGCTCATACATGCAGCTGAGTTTTCTATTCCCAAACAACAAAAGCAACAAGAATGGAAAGCATTTCGGGCAATAGATGGTGGACTAAACATTTTGAGGATGCAGTAAACCATAAAAAAGAACGATTCAAAATATGGTTAAAAGATCTCAGAAGAAAACTTTTTTGTATGGTATGCTAAAACTCCCAAAGTAAAGAATAATTGCTCAGGCAAAAAACAAGTATTGGACAGAAATTTTGATAAATGAAGTATCGAATCCAAGGATTTACATAAAGTTTGGAAGAAAGTTAGTGAATGAAAATGGATTTCAGCTTCCAACACACCCAATCAAAATTTGAAAATAATAGATTTCCCAAACATATTGAAAAAGCGAAGCTTTTGTTTCAATGTTTTCAGATACTAGTTCTCAGTAAGAATACAATCAAATGTCGAATTAGAAAAGCAAATAAATCAAACAAATTGTCATCTTATAATGCTGATTATTTAAATGCCCCCCTTCAATATGATGGGAAATTTTGTGAAACTTTAGATTCATTTACACATAAACAAGACGGCTGTTGGTGTGATGGTATATCTTTCAAATGCTGGCTCTATGCCTTTAAAATGGAAAAGGTTCTCTTTTCATTTTTCCAGAACTGTTGGATAAATGGCGCCCTTTTCCCAAAATCTGGAGGCAGTCGATTGTGTCCCAATCCTGAAAAAGGTAAACTGCGGTCATCGATAGATGCTCAGGCCAATTGCTCTTACGTCTCTGTGGGTAAAGTAATGGAAAAAAAATTTTTTACATAGCGTTTTATTTCATTTTTGTGAAAAGAATAATGTGATCCCAACAAATCAGGCTGGTTTTCGAAAGGGAGATGTACTTCTGACCATTTAGTAAACTAACACATCAAATTAAAAAGCAATTTTCCAAACGAAAAAGTGTGTTAGCCACATTTTTTGATGTAAAGAAAGCCTATGATAGAGTTTGTCATGATCAATTGCTACATAAATTAAAAATACATTGGTATTAATGGCATATTATATAATATCTGCAAAATTTCTTGTCGGATAGATCAAATTTTCACTAAATTAGGTTCAGTGTACTCATCTTTTAAAGCTATCGACTTGGGTATACCACAGGGATCAGTACTTGCACCTATCTTGTTTTCTATTCTTGTTCATGATCTCCCTAGCTCTTTGTCACCTAATACTCAAGTTGTTCAGTATGCAGATGATATTGCTATTTGGATAAATACGTCACTTAGGAAAAACACGAAAAAGAGAGTGATCAATTGTAGTGTTGATCGTATGTCTACACGTTAACTTGCTTTAACAGTAGTGTTGATCGTATGTCTACACGTTAACTTGCTTTAACAGTAGTGTTGATCGTATGTCTACACGTTAACTTGCTTTAACAGTAGTGTTGATCGTATGTCTACATGTTAACTTGCTTTAACAGTAGTGTTGATAGTATGTCTACATGTTAACTTGCTTTTAAAAGTAGTGTTGATCGTTTTGTCTACATGTTAACGGCTTTAAAAGTGTTTGATCGTTTGTTCACGTTAATTGCTTTAAAAGTGTATGATGGTATGTCTACCGTTAACTTGTTTTAAAAGTAGTTTGATGGTATGTCTACTGTTAACTTGCTTTAACAGTAGTATTGATGGTATGTCTACATGTTAACTTGCTTTAACAGTAGTACTGATCGTATGTCTACATGTTAACTTGCTTTAACAGTAGTATTGATGGTATGTCTACACGTTAACTTGCTTTAACAGTAGTATTGATCGTATGTCTACATGTTAACTTGCTGTGACAGTAGTATTGATCGTATGTCTACATGTTAACTTGCTTTAACAGTAGTATTGATCGTATGTCTACATGTTAACTTGTTTTAACAGTAGTTTTGATCGTATGTCTACATGTTAACTTGCTTTAACAGTAGTATTGATCGTATGTCTACACGTTAATAATAATAATAATAATAAATGGAATTTATATAGCGCTGTATCTTGCACAGACAAATCAAAGCGCTTGCACTCAACTCATTCTTACACAGTCATGCAACCAACAGCAAGTAATAGTTCTAACAAGTCCAACTGCACACACAACACCACACACACACACACACACACACACACACACACACACACACACCCCACACACACACACAGTGATATCATCACCAAGTTGTGAATCAACACAATTTTCACAATTACTGAGGTCATGCATATTCAGCATATTTTCAATTTCTTCAGTGAAATCTGTATCATCTGAGTTCCGGAAAACAGTGACTTAAAATAATCTAGCCATATGCGTGGTAATATTTCATTTGATCTGCTTGGTTTCAAAGATGTCAGTGCTTTCAGTTTCTTCCAAAAGGCTTTTGAGTTCTTACTCATGCATAAGTCATTCAGATCCTTTAAAATTGTGTTGTTATGTTCAACTTGTTTTCTCATGTGTACCAACAAAAATGGCATGAATCTCTATCAGCATACCCTGACTACTTAGATTATCACCCGATTATTTGTAGAGCAAATTATGTATGTGAAGTAGAATCTTTATAATATCGTAGAGCTATATGTTTACTGAGGTCAAACAGATTACCTTTAAATGGAATTTCACGTTATGGCAAACCGATTACTGATCCATTCTGCTCTCAGTGTGATGGCCAACAAATTGAAGATGTTTGTCACTTTTTACTTGTATGCCAAAAATATGCTGTATTGCGAAGAAAATGTATTCCTTTGTATTATTACAGATTTCCATCGAATCTGAAAGTGCAGCTTCTTTGTATGAACACTAAACCTAGTTTGATGTTTAAAGTTGGATTATTTCTTACTAAATGTTTAGATATCAGAAGTAAGGATGTTCACCTTACATGAAAGTATATGATTAACTGTTGTTCCTATGGCCCATATGGCCTGCAAAAACTGAATTAAAATTATTGTTATTGTTATTGTCACGTTTCCCAAAGTCCAACCCCTCGTCCACGTCGTGGGAAACGGAAACAGGTCAAGCTGGCTAACGGGGCTCTGGTGAAGCTGTGACTGGCCTAGCAAGCCGACAGTGGATTTATCAACCGCTAAGAAAACTGAAAAGAGACACAAACGGACGGATACCAACGGAAAACGACCTCGCAATGGAAACGGACATCGAGATAGGAACAGTGACTACATTGGAACATGGAACATCTGCGGCCTAACAAACAAGGAACCAGAAATTGTGGAATTCATGACCAAAGAAAGATCTCCATCATGGGCATTTCAGACATAGGAAGGAGAAGGATCGAAAGAAATCCATTCAAACTTTGTTCTCATCTGGAGTGGAGTCAGGAAGACCAGAGAGCAACGCATGGTGTGGGATTCATCCTACACCCAGACATAGCAAAGAATTCATGAGTACAGAACACATATCAGAAAGACTGATTAAAATCGGTGTAAGAAAAGTCCAACAAAACCGTCCACTATATCCAAGCATATGCACCGTGTAACGATTCGTACTCAGAAGAGGAGAAAGCCCTCATTCTATCAAGAGCTCTCCGACCTCATCCATAGCACCCTGACCAAAGAGGACCTGTATGTCATGGGTGATTTAAAACGGCAGAGTTGGGTGAGAGAAGAAACCGTGGACAAAACATCTGGACCCCACAGTGACCACAGAACACCTTGCAATTACAACGGGAACCACGTGCTCGAACTATGTGCAGAGCATGATCTGATCATCACCAACACCTTTTTCCAACACCGAGCCTCCCAAATTTACACCTGGTACAAATGGAAACGATCTCACATCTCGTCTCAAATCGACTTTATACTTGCAAGATCTAAGAACACGTTACGCCATCAAAGAACTCAAAAAGCCATCCCCAATGCCAAACCTTGACACTGCCACAAGGCCTGTCAATTCTAGCCTCCAGTACTCAGAAGAAGAAAATAACAACTGTAGGAAGAACCAGCCTGAGAAGATCAACCTCCTCAAACTGGAAGAGAAAGAAGTGCAAAGAACAGATTCACAGTGCTATCAAGGTGAAACTTGACTCCATTGATACAACACCTCTCAACATGGAGCAAGTCTGGGACACCTTCAAGCCCAGCTCTCTTGACACACCTTAAGGGAAGTTTGCGGGACAAAGAAATGTTGGAGGTAAAAACAGGAAAGCTACGCTTGGTGGAACCAAGAGGTGAAGGAAGCCATCAAAGAAAACAAGCAGCTAATTAAAGCTTGGGCCAAGACCAAGACAGAAGAGGACTACGACAAGTACAGAATCGCAAGAAGACATAGTAATCGTGTTGTGAAAGCCTCCAAAGAAAAATCTTGGGCGACTTATGGAGAGAAGTTAAGTGAAATTTGCAAAAAACTCCCAAGAGAATTTTTCAAATGTGTGAAGACGATGAGAGTAAGAGATGAGCCATTCAATCCAACAACAGTAGTGAATGATGCAAATGGAGAGGCACTGCACAAAGAAGAGGAAATTCTGAAACGATGGGAAGTTACTTTAAAGATCTTTTAAACCCATCTGGAGTCAAGCTTCCAGCTCTCAGTTCTCACCACGCTATAAAGACCAGTTAGAGCCCGATCCTTGAAGCTGAAACAAGAAAAGCAATTAAGGCCAGCCCAAAGGGCAAAGCGGCGGGGTGATGACGGCATTAACAACTGAAGCCATCCTTGCATGCGGAGAAACGGGAGTTAAGTGGCTCACCATCATCTTCCAGAAAGCATGGGAAGAGAGGAAAGTACCAATGGACTGGCAAAATGCAATAGTGGTGCCAATTTGGAAGAAGAAGGGCAGCAAGAGAGACTGCAGCACCTACAGAGGCATTTCACTTCTCAGCCATGTAGGGAAATGTATGCAAAGATTCTGGAACAGCGCACAAGAGCCAAAGCAGAACACCTACTGAGCAATGCCCAGTTTGGCTTTCGGAAAGGAAGAGGGTGCACAGATGCCATTTTCGCACTCCGACAGCTGTGTGAAAGAGCCATCGAATACAACCAAGACCTGCATACAGTATTCGTTGATCAAGAAAAAGCTTTCGACCGAGTCAACAGAGACAAGCTCTGGAAGATCCTGGAGCAGTACGACGTGAAGGGGCAGTTGCTTGATAACATCAGAGCAATCTATGCCAACAGTATGAGCGCAGTCCGAACAGCCACTGGAACATCCGACTGGTTCCCGGTTACATCAGGGGTCAGGCAAGGCTGCGTACTCTCTCCCCTTCTCTTCGTGATCTACATGGACCAGATCACAAAGAAAGCCAACCCAGATCTTGAGGCCCTGAACGAAGTATTATTTGCTGACGACCAGTCCCTGATGAATCAGGACAAAGCAGCTCTTCAAGATCACACAGACCAACTCAACACAAGCTGCGAAAGGTATGACATGAAGATCAGTATCACCAAAACAGAAGTTATGTCTGTCAGCAGAAATCCAGGAAAGCTGGACATCAACATCAACGGCACCCAGCTGAAACAGACCAAAGAATTTAAATACCTTGGCAGCCTCTTCACTGAAGATGGAAAATTGGACAGAGAGATAGAAACAAGATGCCAGAAAGCGAACGCAGTCAGTTACCAACTCGCCCCCCTTCTAAAACATTCCAGCATCCCAATGAGCACCAAGGCAAATCATAACTCATACGCCATCTTCGTTCCAACACTCACATACCAGTGTCAGACATGGGCCCTAACAAAAGCCTTAGAGAGAGAATTGGTCACATGTGAAATGCGCTGCCTGAGAAAAGCTGTCAACAAGACCAGACGCGACAAGATCAAGAATGAGGTGATCAGAGACATGGTCGGACTAACACCAATTCTCCACCATATCGAACAACAAAGGATCAGGTGGTTTGGTCACCTCACTAGAATGCCGCCCAATCAACCAGCCCTACGGGCATACACCACCAAATACAATGGCTGGAAAGCCAGAGGTAGACCAAGGAGACGATGGAGCGACTCCGTGGCTGACACCCTGCGAGCCCATGACCTGTCACTACATCAAGCCTCCCGCCTTGCTGCAGACAGATGTCTGTGTCTCCCCGCGACGCCGAAGGGCACCAGCGGAAGATGAAAGAAGAAGAAGAAGTTATTGTCACACACACACACACACACACACTATACACTTTGGCAGGGTGATGGAATTTTTGGCTGTTAAAAAGCAGGGATAGCTATGAAATGAACAGGAGAGGAAATTCTTAGGTTTGAAACAAATATGTCTTGAGGCCAGATTTAAAAGAGTCACAAGAAAGCCTTTGGCGAAGAGAGATAGGGAGGCCATTCCAAATCGATGGACCAAAAACAGAGAAAGAACGACGGCCGACAGTGTACTGGTTGAATCTAGGTGTTTGTAAGCACAAGGAATCTGCAGCAGAGCGAAGGGAACGAGAACGGGTGTACAGGTGGAGACATTCACAGAGGTAGGAGGGTGCTGTTTTGTGGAGACATTTGTAACAGAGAGTACTGATCTTATAGTTTATTCTTTGTGGCACAGGCAGCCAGTGGAGAGATCGCAAGAGAGGGGTAATGTGCTCAGATTTTTTCTTCTGAGGACTAGTCGAGCTGCAGAGTTTTGAATACGTTGAAGGGAGTGGATAGATGATGCTGGCAGACCAGCCAAAAGAGAATTGCAATAGTCCAGACGTGAAAGAATGAGAGATGCCACGAGTTTGGATGCTGCGTCTGTGGACAGGTACTTTCGAATTGCACTCATACGCCGTAATTGATAGAAGCACGACTGGCAGGTCTGGGTGATGAATTTTTGCATAGAGAGTGTGTTGTCAATAATGACCCCTAGATACTTTACAGCAGTGGATAGAGGGACTGATGCATTGCCAAATTCTATTGAAGCTGTTGTAATGGAAGAGAGTTTGTTTTTGGTCCAAACAAGCATGGCTTCAGTTTTATCAGCATTTAGTTGTAACTTGTTCTCTATCATCCAGTTTGGGATATCTTGAAAGCAGTAGGCCATATTCATCAAGAGGGAAGGCAGATTTTCAGGAGTGTCACTGCTTAGAATCTGAGAATCATCTGCATAAAAGTGATGGTTGATCTGATGACGGTTAATTATATGTGACAGTAGAGCGGTGTAAAGAGTGAAAAGAACAGGGCCCAGAACTGATCCCTGCGGGACTCCACATTCCAGTCTGGCAGGTACTGACTGAATCTTGTTTACTGTGACTGTATGGAATCGGTCAGTCAGGTGTGAGCTAAACCAGGTGAGTGCTGTACCAGTAACACCAAACGTTTCTTGAAGACGGGAGAGAAGGATACAGTGGTCAATAGTGTCGAAGGCTGCAGATAAGTCGAGTAGAGTGAGGAGGGAGATTTTCCCTGAGTCAGAAGCAAGTAGAAGCATGTTTAAGGTGTGAACTAAGGTGGTTTAAAGTGCTGTGGTTGGCGCGATAGGCAGACTGAAACGCAGGAAGAAGACTGTTGGAGAGAAGGTGGTTGTTGAGCTGTTTCAGAACTACACTTTCAAGGACTTTAGAGATAAAAGGTAGGTTGGAAACAGGTCTGTCATTCTTCAGAATGTTAGGGTCAAGGTCATGCTTTTTGAGTAATGGTGTGACTAAAGCAGTTTTTAGAGCTGAAGGGACATTTCCAGAAACAAGAGATGAGTTTACTATTTTCGTGATATTGGGTATAAGCTGTGGCAGGCACTGCGCGAAAAGAGAAGCAGGTATGGGGTCGAGATCGCATGATTTTATAGTCATTCCTTTCAGAATTGTCTCGATTTCTTTCTCGCTTGCTGAATGAAAGGACAGGAGAGGAGTGCCAAAAAAATGAGGATCCAAATTACAGGCTGGAAAGGAGTCTGATCCAAGCTAGAGCGAATATTGCGGATTTTGTGAGAAAAGAATGCAGAAAATACAGAAGGAAGTTCAGAGTGGTTGTAGATAGAAGGCAGAGGGTTAGCCTTCGCAGATCCAAGCAGAGTGGATGTGAGGGAAAAGAGAGATTTCATAGATGCATCAAGAACTTGAGAAGAGTAATACTTTGTTATTGCTGAATGGATTAAGGTTTTGACTTTGTTGATTTGTTTACGAAGAAGCTGTTTGTTTATTTTAGTTGTTGTTTTTCGCCATTGCCATTCTAGTTGTCCGCGTTTGCGTTTTGCGACCAGGATGTCATGGGTTTACCATGGTACACAGGGCCTATCAGGCAGGAGATGGTCAGTAGGAGGTGCATGCTCATCAAGGAGTTGGCTGAGGACGGTATTGTAGTGTTTAGAAGGGTCAGTATGGTCAGGGATTTGTGATAGACGTTCAGCAGCTTGGGAAAGAAAAGTTTGAATATCTATGGCCTTGAGGTTGCAACGGGTAATGCACTTCTTCTTTCTGATAGGTTTTGCAATGTTTAGGGAGAAAAGAATGGTAGAATGATCGGAGAGCAGTTCGTCAGTGACAGACACAGACTGAGATGCGACTAGACCTTGTGAAACACGGTGATAAGCCTCTAAAATGTACCAGTCGGTGTTTGGGTTTGCTTCCCGGGAAAAAGAGTGGTAGACAAAGAAAGAAAAGACGTTTTAAAATCAGGAGAGGACTGGTTGTCAAAATGGAAAATTAAGTCACCAAGA
>CM054155.1:585471-614448 GCA_028751875.1 Rapana venosa | reverse complement strand
ACAAAACTAAAAAACGCGTCATCGTTATCATCACCCTCAACACAGAATGCCATCGTTATTAGGATTACATTCAATACAATCGTCGTTATCTTTATCATCTTCATCTTTTATGCTACAAGCTGTCATTCTAAAAAGTAAAATCTTGGCATTGCTTTGGTTTACATCAGTATAATCATAATACTTTCCATCATTACTTGTTTTGGCTATGGAATATCACACACGCGTGCGCGCGCGCGCATGTACGCATGCACTCCCACATGCACACCCTCAAACACACACATAAATATATATACACGCATACAATCCCACATGCACCCCCTTTCCTTCCCTCACACCACACACACACACACACACACACACACACGGATACACTCCCACATGCACACACACACACACCCCCACCCCACACACACCACCACACACAGAGGCAGAGAGAAAGCTAGAATGACTGGCCAACCAACACCAACCACAGTCTTTCTGGGAGCTGGAGGTAGGGGAGAGCGTAAGGGGCTAATTTCCCTCAGACAAGGCACGTTGTCCACCGCCTCCGCACTGTTCTCTTTCTCCTTCTCTGTCTCCTTCTCTTTCTCCTCTGCCCCTGACACCTCCGCCGCTGGCGCCGTACTGGCGGAGGAATCATGCTGAGCGCTCTCTGGGACAGGGGCTGGGGCAGGGGCTGGGGCAGGGGCTGTGTCGGCGTCTTGGGCCGCGGCCGTGGCTTTTTTAGGCTTCTTTTTCTTCGGCATGTCTGCAGTTTGAAATCAAAGTAACCCATGTCAACTGACATTGACTTCCTCCACTTTACTAACAGTTAGGTCTTTTTCATCGGTTTCGTGTTCGGAATGATTCCATTCATTAATTTTATTCTCTGTGGAAGAGGAATCTGCTGCTAGCTCAGAATGACTGAGGGCAGAAAGATGGAGCTAGTACTGCTGAAGTGCAGCCTCAACGTCTGCGGCATGACAGAGGTACTGATCTAGTTGTTGTAGTGACTGCAGCATTCTCTGTGTGACACTGGGGCTGTTATCCAGGGGGAGGCTAAGGGCATTGCTGCAGTACAGCGCCACTAGCCTGTGTGCTCCCTGCAGGACAAAGTGGGTAGTGTTTCCCTGCCAAGTGGGGCTTTGCTTGTCTACACCACTAGCCTGTGTGCTCCCTGCAGGACAAAGTGGGCAGTGTTTCCCTGCCAAGTGGGGCTTTGCTTGTTTTACACCACAGCCTTTTGGGGGCTCCCTTCAGGACAAGTGGGCAGTGTTTCCCTGCCAAGTGGGGCTTTGCTTGTCTACGCCACTAGCCTGTGTGCTCCCTGCAGGACAAAGTGGGCAGTGTTTCCCTGCCAAGTGGGGCTTTGCTTGTCTACACCACTAGCCTGTGTGCTCCCTGCAGGACAAAGTGGGCAGTGTTTCCCTGCCAAGTGGGGCTTTGCTTGTCTACACCACTAGCCTGTGTGCTCCCTGCAGGACAAAGTGGGCAGTGTTTCCCTGCCAAGTGGGGCTTTGCTTGTCTACACCACTTGGCCAGGGACACTCTCTTGCTGAGTTTTTAAAAAAAATCTTTGTCTATTTTTAGTCTGGACACTGTCAGCACTGGAATGAGACAAAGTAAGTGCAGCCGACATGGGGCTCTCCAGACGACTTCTGGAGTCAAATGGTCAGGCAGAAGAACAAAGTGACACCTTCCTCATGAACTCTCAGTGCAATACAAATGTTGGCTGAAACTGATTAGCCCAGACTGAGGTCATGCAAACAGAAATACGAACAAATCTAAATGGTGGCTGAAACTGATAAGGGCAGAGTGAGGTATGTTGGTCATGCAAACAGAACACACAGACAAATTAAATGTTAGCTGAAATTGATAAGGGCAGAGTGAGGTATGTTGGTCATGCAAACAGAACACACAGACAAATCTGATGAGGACAGCTTTCCAAGGTAAGGTTTAGGGCAGAAGGGAAAAATACAAACCACCAACGTCCTACATTGCCACCATTACTGACATCTGTGTTCTGTGAGGGCTACAGGAGATCATAGAACACAGCAGAGACAGAGAGAGATGGCAAAACCTGGTGGTATTACGTGGAGCTCCTACCGACAACAGCAGCGATGGAGACAGCTGAGCTGAGTAAGTCTATGAAAGTTGCACGTGGATCTTGGTGTAGCATCTTGCTCCCTGATCTCCATTCTATCAGTTCTTAGTGCCATCAACAACTGACTCCCAGATCCCTATTCCATTAGGACTTAAAGTCATGCAGGACTTAATTCCACCAAAAAATGGCGCCCAGATCCCCATTCTAGTATCAGGACTTTGTGCCGCCAACAACTGGGTCTAGATCTCTGTTCTATCAGGACTTTGTGCCGCCAACAACTGGGTCTAGATCTCTGTTCTATCAGGATTTGTGCCGCCAACAACTGGGTCTAGATCTCTGTTCTATCAGGACTTTGTGCCGCCAACAACTGGGCCCAGATCTCTGTTCTATCAGGACTCTTAAAGATTTCCATTTCTCCACAGCAGCTGACACATGACAATAATATTGTAATGCCTAAGCTTGAATAAAAATAAAAAATAAAACAACAATAGCAAACCAACAATTTTTAACAGCCAAACTTGCACACGTATCCCTTGTTAAGACTGAATAATCACATTCAACATACTGGGAAATAATGGAAACTCCTGTACCGTTCAAACTGTAGGCTGAGTCTTGAAACCAGGACACTATAATCACAGTAGGCTATTTCAAACCGTTTCTCTCTCGTAGTCATAAAATAGGAGACCTAAGTCTTGATTTATAACGTAAGTAATAAGAATGACGTCACTTTAGTTACGCAATAATGTAAACTTTTTCCTAACCTCTAGAGAACAGAGGAGACATCAAAGGCATGGTAGAATGAATGTAGTCAGTGCAATGTTATGGACAGGCTGATATTGTGTAGCCTACAGGGACAGATCTAGAAGGGCCTTCCGAGCTTCCCATGACTCTCCCCCAACCCGGTCGTGTGTGTGTGTGTGTGTGAAGCATTTTTGTCTCAAAAGGTTTTGAGTAAGAAAATACCAAACTTCTGATAAAACAATAAACAGTGCTACAGAGAAAATTGTTCTCCACAAATGCGCCTAACATTTTTACAAAACTTTGTTTTAAGAGCATTAAGTCGTATTTTGAAAGAAATCCACATGTAGGCATCCTTCAGTCTCGGAAGACTATAGAGTTGAGCTCTAGGTGTTTATTCTGGTACAGCGTCGGGTGTGGCTGGCCAGTCCGACACGGGAATGACAGTCCCTATGGCAGAGGACACAGATCTCTGACGCTAGTCTGTCTGCCTGGGCTGCAGCCTTTCTTCTCATTCTCTTTGCCTCGTACTGCTGAGCAAGTGTCTCTTCGAACTTGCGAGAGACCTTTCTGCACAGTCTGTCTCCAGGCTGACCGTTCGAGGCCTGTTGCTTCCCAGTTGCTCTGCTGAATGTTCAGGGCTTCTAGTCCCTCTTGTACACGTCTTTGAATCGCAGCTGTGGTCTGCCTGTGGGACGTTTTCCCTGCACAATTTCTCCATAGAAGAGGTCTTTAGGGGTCCGTCCGTTGTCCATGAGCACGACATGGCCCAGCCAGCACAGACCTCTCTGTTTCAGCAGCGTGTACATGCCGGTGCATCCAGCTCTTTCCAGGACAGTGTTGTTTGAGACCTTCTCCTGCCAGGTGATCTTCAGGATGCGCTGGAGGCAACAGCATTGAGCTTTCCTTCCTGCCAGGCACACAAAGTCCAGGACTCGCTGCCATACAGGAGGGTGCTCACGACGCAGGCTCTGTAGATCTGGATCTGTGTGTGCTCAGCCAGCTTGCTGTTGTTCCATGCTTTCTTTGTCAGTCTGGTCATGGTGGTAGCTGCTTTGCCGATGGGCTTGTTGAGCTCTGCGTCACGTGAGAGGGTGTCTGAGATAGTTGAGCCCAGGTACACAAAGTCATGGACGACATGCAGTTCATGGTCATTGATGCTGATGGCTGGGGGAGAGTCAACATCCTGTGCCATGACTTGCGTTTTCTTCAAGCTAATGGTAAGCCCGAAGTCTTGGCAGGCATTGCTGAAGGAGTCATGAGCTGCGGTAGGACCTCGGCTGAGTGGGCGGTTACTGCTGCCTCGTCTGCAAAGTGTGCGCAAGAAGTTCTGCATGCGTTTGCACATGGAATCTTGGTTTAGTCTCATCCGAAGGATAGAAATAGGGACAACATCAATGACAAATTCTTTTATTGCGAAGATAAGGAATAAGCACCCATGTGCTTTTTTACATCTAGAAGGAAAGAGTGGAGAGAAAGAGATAGATAGGTAGGTAGGTAGATAGATAGGTAGGTAGGTAAATAGATAGATAGATAGGTAGATAGATAAATAGATATATAGGTAGATAGAGAGAGAGAGAATGAATGAATGAATGAATGATCATTTTTAAGGGTTACAGATAAATATTCACATACCTTTTTTTATCCGGCTCCTGCCCTGATTTGCGACGATCAAAACATAACAAACAAACAAAAACAAAGCAACAAAAATAACACCGATGCACTGATTATAATTAAATGAATCAGACAAATTGAAATAGAGAGAGACAATGACAATGACAAATTCTTTTATTACGAGGATAATATCTTGCAAAGAAACTGCAGTTGCGGACGGTGGCACTCTTTTCAGTAAGGGGCTCTGCCTCTTTATACCTAGAGCTACGTCCACTACAGTAAGAGCATTAATTATACCTCTTGTCTTTGTGTTGTGTCATGTGGTAAGTATAAAGGTACTATTTGTGGGGAGTATCATTTGGGTTCAAGTTGATGAAGGCGGGGTCTATTAATGCGCCCTTGGTGCAGGTAAAAGATCTTGCCATATTGCTTGTTTGACAGCCACTTCTTTGCTACTTCAGAACTTACCTCGTGCAATGCTCTGTTTATTACTAGCTGCCTGTCCTTTCCAGTACCCTTTTGGTGTTGTAGTAGTTAGTTAGATCTTAGTGTAGTTTAGCATCATTTGTTCTAATATAATAAGTAAAATTGATGTTGGTTAAACCATCCTTTCTGTGTAAGAAAATATTACTATTGTCATGCCCACCACAATAAAAGCATATCTCGCCTGGTTTCTGGGTTTCAGTGGTTGATTTTATCACGAAGCTGTGGCTTAGTAAATAGGAGATGATTTGTTTGCCAGTCACAATGTTGGACTCTTTTATTGCAGTGTCAACATCAGAAAATGTTTTTGCGCATGTCCTTGTTCACGAAGTTTTTCATTAATAATGTCTAACTGAGCAATTCTTTGTCCTCTTTCGTATTCTGCTGTGCTCCTGGTTTCAGTTGTTTATTGCTTATCATGTCTCTTCCTTGCTACGTCTGTATATGAAGTTTAGAAAAACAAGTAGTAGTTGCTGCCTGTAAAAGCAAGTTCGTTATTACAGCACACCAACCAGCATCACTAAGAAGCCATTTTCTATTTATGGACTTAATTTTCTGGAAAGATTCTGCTTTACCAAGAAGTCTTTTGTAGCAATAGATGCTGTTAAACCACAACTAGCCGGCGCTGTCTTCTAAGTCTAGTTTTATAAATCAGCAGCCTCATTTTTAGAAGACTCTTTCCTAATAGTATAGCGACACTATATGCAATAACGCAGCGTGGTAGACCGATTGACTACAGTCTTTTCTGTACTCATTTTCTACTATAAGTATAAATTATTTATTTATATCTATTAATACATATTGAATGGATCGTTGTTCAGAGACTGTGTTTTGGCTTTGCAATGGTTTGTGGCTGTGTTGTGGTTTTGGCTTTTGTTCTTCTGTGGTTTCTTGTCTTGCTGGTTGCTTTGCTGCTCCATACTCTATAGCTGTAATAACCCAATTCCCTTAGTGTTATCATATATTAAGTAAGACTGAATGTTTTGTTTTTGGTGGTTGCTGTGTCTTTTTTTCTGTGTTTCCTATAGGACAATCTGTTTTTCTACATGTTTCTCAGATAAGATCTTTTGCTTTGCTTGGGTTGCTAAGTTTTTTCTGTCGATTCCATTCTTGCTAACCTCTTGCAGGCTTTCAAAACTCTCCCAGGTTCTTTGTTACGATGTCACTTGTGAAAGGGAGGGTTGCTCTGTTCTGACATTCTCCTGTGTTTCCTGTTGGTTCGTGGCCTGTGTTCTGGTTCCTCCATCTTTCTTTTGTGGTTAAATTTATGTATGTTTTATAGTTATTCATCATAGCAGCTACCTTTGGTGCTAACAGTGAGCCAAACACGGTATAATACATATCGCATGGCAAGTGTCTTCCCGCGTTCTAGGAAAAAATAGGATCTTGTGAGAGGTCATATGCCAAGTCAGCTTCTAGTCCACATTAAGACCCTACTTGTTGCTTTAGCATATAGTACAATAACAGTATGCCCTAGGGTTTTCACTATCTTTGCTCCAAGAAGAGATTCATACCTATTTAAAAGACTTAATAATGTCTTTGGTGATAACTGCATGACCTTTTCAAACTGTTATAGTAGTGTTCCTAAGTAATGCTTTGTTTTACCCAACAGCAGCAAGAGAGTACAACTTCTCCTTCTTATCCAGTTAGTTCTTCTCATCTGTTATTTCTTCTGGACTAGAAACCAGAGATGTCATCAACAATAAGTTCGTTCGCAAATTCATGTTGTCTATCTTTATCATATATTTTTGTGTAAAATAATTGTTGTTGTTCTTGACAAGTTGTGATGGGGACTTGTTTAGTTCTTGACAAGTTCTTAATATAGTTCATGTTTTAGTTTGATAAGTGCTTGTATTAGTTGTTAATAAGTTCATAGCAAGTTCTTGATAACGATGTTGATAATAAGATGTTAATAAGTTCCTTGTCAAGTTCTTGATTAGTTATTGATAAGTGTGTTGTTAATAACTTCTTGACAAGTTGTTAATAAAGTTCTTACAAGTTCTTGATAAGATATTGGTTTTGCATAAATTCCCCCATAATTTTAGAGTTATACCCATCAAAAATAATTTAGTATTACTTTCGTTTTAGTAGAGAGATAGGTGTATAAGGGGGGTCAAGGTAAATGCTTAGTTTTTTATAAAAACTATTTGCAACTTTTGGATTCGATGGAGGGCAAAGCCGAATCGGCCAAAAGTTGCATGGTTTTGGATAAAACAGTAAATTAGTATGAAGCTTGACCCCCTTTTTCCTATCACTACAGATCACCATCAACAACTCATTTTGATTATACTCGTTCAAATTATGTCATGACAATGAAATAAACTCAATACATACACCCCACACATTAAAAACAATGGAAAAAAAAGAAAGGAAAAAAGTCAAATCTTTAAGTTCAAGGGGAAGAGAGAGAGAGAGAGAGAGAGAGAGAGAGGATGCGAGGAGAGAGAGGAGTGTGTGTGTATGTTGTGTGTGTTGTGTGTGTGTGTGTGTGTGTGTGTGTGTTAATACTAAATATATATTAACAATGTCACGCTTGCCTGAGGAGCAGTCGTCTATTAAGACAAGGGTTCTGCCTATTTTCAAAGAGCCTGTAATAGTATTCTATACATCGCTTAGCCTGGTCAGAGGGATTGACCTATAATTATATTCTCATCGTCCAAATAAATTTTCTCTTCTCTGTATGTTTTATTGTTGTGTAGTGTTGAGACCAGAATATAACAATGAACTCGAGTAATGATTTTTGTTACACTGTTTGTAATAAATCTAAAACATAAATCTTGCCTCAGCCAGTCTGCCCGCATATAGAGAAGCTGTGTGCTTCTTTGTGTTAGAGAACGTAGCTGGTCCATTAGTAAACAAACTTCTTTTAGTCTATTTCCTTCTATGTTGAAGCTGTGATCCAATCACTCCAAAATAGAATTTATTTAGATCGGGAATCATCATTTTCTTGCTCTTTCTCTATTTGTATAGTTATTCCTTCTGAGCCTGTTTTCAATGCGTCTCATGAACCATGCAGTTATCATATCTGTTGATCTTAAGTCAACCCACAATGCATATTTAGAAGTATTCATGATGCCTAACATCATGTAGTTGTTAAGATTTGCTTGGAACACCTGTAGTGGTATCATTGTGTTGACCAGAACCAATGTTTTTTTACCTCTTCAAAGGTTGATATGGTTAATAACATGGAGGCGATAGACTTGATTTGGTTGCCCCTCCTTTATAGTACGTGATAATGTTTAAGACCGGGATTTTAATGAACCTCTCACTTACCTGGTAAAGGGGGTAGCTGGTTCTACAAACAGCATTAATATTCCTTTTAATGAATCTAGCTGGAGTGTTCTGATTTATATTCCACACAGTATGCTTTACTTCATTAATGTGCTATGGTTATGCACTCTTTCATAATAGATAGCAAGCCTTGACTGATATTGCTGTGCATCCAGCGTGCCAAGCTCTGGGTGGTTGACAACCTTCATAACTCTAAGATATACGTTATTTTGTACTTTGCTTCAGGGTCAGTGGATGTAATAACACGGGCACTGTCATTATGGTCAGCTTCATACGACTGTCTGTCTTGAGTGCGCCTTGATAGTGGGCATGTGAGAGCTGAGCAGTTCAAAGTCAAGAGGAAATACAAAACCTGTTACCATAGGCTTTTGCTAGGCAGCATCTTTTTTTCCTGTTTCCCGTATCTGCTGAACCTACACTTGTGTTTTAGTCCTCATCAATCCTGTTAGGCCTTGATTAAATAAGATCATCTCTTTTGTCTTTTGTCATCCATAAATCAGTATAGATAAGAATATGTCGGAATTGTTTTCACTGACAGTACTTTCTGCTTTTAGCTTGACACTACTCTTTTTTATAATAGGCTCCCACCCTAAGTTTGCTACCACACTTCTGTTTGGATCAATCTCCAGACCTCTAGTTCAATCTGGAAAAGCAAGCCTAGTTGTCCATGGAACATATTGACCTTCATCTTTTCCTAAATTAGGACAACCATAACTGTCGAATCTGATTTTCTTCCAATAGTGGAGGGGTTGTTTGTATAACGAATGTCTGTCTGTTTCCTTTTAATGCCTAAGGGGATCTTTTATAGTCTGTATGGATCAAGGATTGCTCCAAATGTTTGTTTGCGCCATCTTTTTTCTTTAAGTATTGAGCAAAAATAAAAAAACAATAATAGAATAATGGAAGACTTGATATAGTTATGGTTGATGTGTTTACGCCAGCTGATGGATGTTATGGTAGTGAAGCGACGCCCTCTGTAGCACCCTTTACAATTCAGTCAGAATGAGGAATTATTAGAAAAGCAGGTTAAAGTTTTTCACACACAGTTTGGGAAAACAAAAGCCAGAAGTACTAGACCATATGACTATTGATATGGACAACAAAGACAATCGTATGCTGTAACCGACAAGGATCAAAAGGTTTTATTAACATAAGAAAAATAAACCCAAATCAGTTTTTAGCAAAAAATACACTCAAGCAGAGGACTAAGTGTTTTGCTATGCAGAGAAAAACTTGGTATTAGTGATGCACTAACTCTACAGACTGCTACGCAAGTGTTTGCACAACTACAAAATGCGGGAACAAAACCTGACCTACAAAAACATTGAAAGTCTACCACTTGAAGACCCTAGCACAGGGTTTTTCCGGCAAAACACAATAACTGAAACTAATTCTAGAGTTGGAAAACTAGCTTACCAAGCAGATGAAGGACTCAGTACTGAAAACCAATAAAGATCAACCCCTTACCCATGAGAGGAAATAATGGGGCTCAATCAAGGCACTACAGAGTATATAGAGCGAACTGATAAAATAATTTAGCAAAGCTAGGTAATGTAGACTCTCGCATAGAACTCGAAAGAAAAAAAGCTTAGCAGTGCAGTTGATGCAAACCATGACCAGGAAGTAAAAAGAAAGAATCACACGCGTCTAAAAATCTGCAAGATGAACGCCCAAGCAAGATTAGAGTGTCTTAAACAATAACAGACAAACAAACTACAATCTCAGGTTAGCAGATTAAGGATACATTCATCGAATTTTTATGAAAACACAACATTTTTTTTTTATTATAAACCGAAAGAATCCGTACACTGTTTCGCGAGCAAGGCATAACCACTTGTCTGTATAATTACAGCATTGGGTTTTCGCTAACTTTAACACACTTGTGGATGGCATGACAGGAAGACACTTCCGCCACACCAACCACCACCTTCGCACCCACTAGGACGGCGGGTTAAGGAAACAACTCGGTACTTAGCTGAGCTATTAAAAAATTAGCCTACTAAAGTTGGCATATGCTCTTCCTGGTATAATTGGTTCTGTTGTTAGCTGGCTATTATCAAACAGCAGGAAAAAGTTGTGGGATTTATGGCCAGAGCATTTATGGGCGTTACTGGTTTTAGTTGTTGGTTTTTTTCTTCTTTCTAAATATAAAAGATAAGCAAGGCGGCTTAAAAACAAGTATACTTGTTAAAGCAGTTATTTCACCTTTAGTGACTGTCTCGTACAAGGGGAATAAATTATTTTTTTTGTTTTGCTCTGTGGTGGGGGTAGTTAGTAGTTCTTTTTTTTTTTTTTCCCTTTTGTTGCTTGTGTCGGACTTACTACACTTGTTTGCTTGTGTCGGTACTTATACTGATACTTACTGATGAGTATTGTTTTTCACACTTTCATTTTTTTCAAAGCAGACTAATCTCAGCTATAATAATATTGTTGTTGTAGTTGTAATTGATCCTATTTGTAAACTGCATGTTGGGAAGGCAGCATATTTAAAACCATGTCCATGCAATAGTTTACCTTAGACCCTGGCATAGTGAAGAACATTCGTTGATAATGCTTGATGCTTGATGGTTGGTCAACAGCCGAGTTAATACTATATCTTCAAGATTTCGCTAGAAACTGCTTCTTGTGCACAAAAACCAGTACCACAATACTACATGATCTTGATCTGTATGGCATCCCTCCCTCGTGCACCAGGCAAAGCACCACACATGGTCCGAACAGAGTCATTATCCTCTCTAATCCTGGTCTTGTTAACTTCACTCTTATCAAGAATAAAAAAAAAAAAAAAAAAAGTGTCCATGCATAATGTGCATTTTGCTATATTGAAACCAAGATCAACTCTTTGCACCACGTGAGAAAGATGTATTTGGAGGACCAGTATAGTTATACTCCTGTGCACCCCACAAAATACAGAGTCCCCATGCCATGATTTTTGTCCTTGTTGTCTGAATGCTCAGTCTTAGAATACTATTAAACTTCATTGCACAGCCTCTCTTAGCCATCATGTTAATCCTACTATTAAAGGGATTGAAGTTAAATCAGTGGGCACTGTGGGGACCTGCAGCTCAGATAACAAACGCCTGAACTGATAGTACCACATGAACCGGTCACAGACTTTAAACCTAACTGGTTTGGTTGGTTCATGTGGTCAGCTTATGAACACACCACAGCCCGTAAGTTTGCACAGTGGATAGGCAAAGTTTAAGTGGTTTTGATAGTAGAACTGATAGGATTAGACAAAACCATGCTTTCGCAGTTGCCATCTCCTTAATTGGTGGGTTTAAGTATGATTTCAGTGGGTTGGGAACTTTTACTTCAAAGATCAATGTCTTGACACAGCAACATCTAGCTTATTAAAAACCATAGTCTTGGGTTTATAGTGAGGATCCCAGCCTAGTTATTTTGCATCTTTATTATATTTATACATTATTATTCTATAGTAGATAAAATGTTTATAACACTAACAAACATCCAATCAGGTGTACCTGTTAAACTAGCCATTCCTATTGACAACCGCTGTCAACATAAAACAGTTGCTTTGCATGAGGTCTTCTACAAAGTATCATGGACAAACATTGACAGCGACAGAAACTGGATTAGAAAATATGATCCTGAAACTAGAGCGCTTAAAAAATTTACTGTGCAAGAAGGTTATTATGATTTCTGCACACTGGAAAAGGAGCTCTTTCGCCCAGCTGGTATCACAGCAAAACTCAACCCAGCTAGTCTAAGAGTAACTCTACAGCCATCTTTATCTGTAATGATACCACTACGTCTTGCAGAAATGCTTGGTTTCAGGAACCCATATTGGGATGAGGGGGATATAGAGCTTGGTGTTGTTTTTAATTATAGTGATGAGGGCGAAGCCTATGTCGGTGAAAGACCCATTGACTTGGCAGTAAACTCTTTGCTTTTTGTACACCTGTCTCAGTTAAACACAACACAAAACCAAGTGGTGACAAAGGCTTCTTCCTCATCAGTCCCTTCTGATCTACTAAGAATCCTTCCACCCAGCAGGGCAATGTACTGTGAAACGCAGCACTATAGCTTTACTTACACTTTCAATTCAAAGAGCTTAGGAAGAGGCTTACATGAAAACACTCTGTATAACAATCAATGACGAGCACAAAGAACAGTTGACTGTTAAAATGTACATTATTACATTAGAAATAAATAATATAAATACTATATACATACCATAACCATGTCACACGGTCCTGTAATAGAGCACCTGAAACATTGGCCAAATATTGAGCTTAAAGATCTTGGTGGATGTTACAGAGTTTGAGAAGGATGGGGAGATTGGTGAAGTTACGGCTTTTTTTTTTTTTGAGTACACAACTGATGGATACTACACAAGCGTACAGCAAAGAAGAAGCTAAGAAACCTCCTCGGTATCCTAAACTTGAAACAGTTGCGTAATTTGAAGCTGGAAGCATTAGCAGAGATGATTTTACTTACAAAGTAACATTTAAAGCTAATATATGGCCACATCAAACCAACATCGGACTGGCAGGTCAATTTTGAGTTTATTAGTCCCTACACTCTCTATGCACCGACAGACTTTCCGTTAAAGCCAATTTTTTTTAAATGCTGACCAGTAAACATTTAGCACTAGTCTTATCAATCAGCTTGCAGTAATGAAGTAGAGATAATTGCATACCGAATAAGGACGGTTTACTTGCTTTCATAGAAAAGAACTCAGCTTGGACTAAACCATCAAACCACATTGCCTTCGATTCCTTCCATCTTTCCTCTGGATGATCAGTTACACATAGGTGGTTTGTTCTGGTTGAAGAGAGAATAGAGCTTTTTCTCTGTTCATGGATGGGATACTATTAACTGGAAGAAACCTCGGACGTTTGATGCCCTCAGATTTTATTGCTGTTACGGAACAGCGGCAGGGACAATGAATTGAAGGGGAACAATTTCAGTAATAAAGTCAACTTTGCTCCTAGGACCACCCAGCTAACCACAATTTGCATCCCTCAATATCTACACCACATTGACCTCGTGCAGTCTATTAACACTGATGTTGTACTGGACCGTGAATCAATTACAAGGACTTACGGAATGAATACCCAATCAAAAAGACAACCATCTTTTTAAACAGTATAAGAAGAAGATGACAACCGCTAAATATCCTATAGTTCCTAGTGCACCAGATCCTGAACCTCTTAATGATAATGCTAATACCTTTCCTTTGACAAACATTACACAGATGCAGCATGACATTGACAATGACAATGACAAATTCTTTTATTTCGAGGATAATGAATAAGCACACATGTGCTTTTTTACATCCAGTCCCCGCCCGTAAGGGATACATCTTAATAATAACCCAATACTTATACAGTCTCACAACAAAAACAAGGGGAAATAACCCTTTTCAAACAGCTCCCCCCCCAACAACCCCCCCCCACCACCAAAGCAAGAAAATAAAAGAAAACCATAAAAAAATACCCCACCCCCACCCCAAAAAACCTTAACCAAAACAAAAATACAAAAACTAAAAGAGAAGGAGAAAAAACCAAACAACAAAGATGATAAATAAGAGAAAAAGGACAGACAACAACACTAAGAACAAGAAAACACAGAGCCAAGAAAAATAACACACACAAACTTAATAAGTCATAAAGATAAACACTACACATTGTCATATGGTACACATACTTTGTTAAACATAATTATAAATCAATTAATTAACAAACAAGATCTTTTCAAAATAACCAATGATTATTTCATCAAACTCCCATTTCAATTAGTGAAAAATCAAGAAATCGAAAAAATCAAATGAATAAACAAAACCAATTAACACGAAAAAAAGACCCACAAAACACTCCCCTTCCCCAACTCCCACTCCCCTAACAGACAACAACCCCCCAAAGTCCAGACTAAAATACAAGCTACGTGCGCGCGCGTGCGTGCACACAACACACACACACAACACACACATAACACACATACTCACACACTTCGCAAGTTTAGCCCGCATGCACACCACACACACATCACCCACTCTTCACCACATACAACTCACCACACACATATACACACCCACATACTCACAAACACAACACACACACACACATCCTGGATACATATCCATTCGCAAGACATTTATCACTACAAAGATGATAGAAACATGTCATAATTATCAAAAATATCATAACCGTACATTTGTTACAGACAAAACCAGGAAATAAACCTATTTTTGATGTACCGAGGACAGCAAGCCACAACAAATGCATCAAGAAAAAATATGTCCAGTCTAACATCAGCTATTTCAACAATAAACACACAGAATGCTTTCTTTTCCTCTCATCTGCACACCACTGTGAATGGGCGACTCATTACTACTTCACTGACACACACATACACACATACACTCACATATACACACACATATTCATGCATTGCGCAAGCCTATATTACACATTATTAGATTGATACAAAAGTCAAAACAGAAGTAATGAAATTTGTCCAAACAGAACATTGCAATTTAACTCCATACCATTCTGATTAACAACCAAATACAACCCAAACTTCATTTTAAAGGGGGGAAAACTCAGGACTAGTTCATTGTTAACAAAATCAAAAACAAGCAAGGCACACACAACACACATTATAATTCAAAGCAGCTCATAATGTCAGTTTCAGAGAGAGAGAGAGAGAGAGCGAGAGAGAGAGAGAGAGAGGAAATTTGGTATAATGCAAGGGAGGATATTATTTACTTTGTTTCCAACAGACAATTGTGGATTTTTATTTTTGATGCATTAAGTGGATGAAAAAAAATGACTTTTGAAGATTGGTAATGATTGGGAGTTGTCAATTGAGTCAGGAAGGGAGTTCACAGCACAGGGCCTGAGTTTCAGTAAGCTAGATTTGAACAAATATATTCTGGGATTGGGACACACGGGCTTTTTCGTATTTCTGGAATGATTCATTGGGAACTTGTCTTTTAAGGATAGGGGAAAAGTTCCTGTCATTATTCTTTAAACTTCATGATGCCTGTGTTAAATCTTAGTTTGGGTGTAGGGGCAATGAATATTTAACTGGGTATAATCCACTTTTAGTAAGGTAGTCTTCTTCAGAAGAACCAGTTTAAGTGCACGTTTTATACAGACTGATAATGGTTTCATAGTGTTTGCCACTGCAGAATCCACAGGGTTTGAAGCATAATTATTGAGGATTAATATAAGCTGAAAGATAGTTTTCTGAATGAAAGTAAGGAAAATGTTTGATTTTAGTCAGTTGGTATACTCTTTGCAGACATTTATTTGCACAGAGGGATATGGCTGTTGGGGGTTTTTTGGGTTTGTGTGGGGGGGGGGGGGGGGGAGGTGGTGGTTTTTTATATTACCCCACCCCATGCGGGGGCAGGAAACAAAAAAATACTAAAAAAATAAATAAAATATATAGCTTACAGCTGAGATTTTCATAATTGTTACATCCTAGAACTTTGTGGTGAGAGGCTTGTTCTATTGTTTCCTTTTCATATGGATTGGAGAAAATTTATGAGATTAGATTTGTCCGCTTTTTGTCTGGTAGTGATAAAGGCATGCTATTTGTGTTTTTTGGGGTGTTTAGACATTTGTTTTGTTCAGTCCATTTGACAAGATCAATCAGTGCTATTTTGCATTGGTCTTTGCAAGGGAGTTAATGTCTAGTTTGGCTTGTATGTATACGGTTGTGTCTCGTCAGCAAAAAGTTCGCATTTAGATTTGTATGGAGAGGAAGGTCATTTATGTATAATACTGGAGAAAAGAGAATTGGTCCTAATGATGGATCCCTGTGTACTCCATAAATGATATGGGTTTTAGTGTGGATGTGGACGTAGTATTGAGCAACAACTAGCAAAGTATACAAAATTGAGGCGTAGGTAAAGATCAGGCTTTTACTGTGTTGAGCTCTTTTATCAGGTAAAGAACACTGTCAACAGCGCAGCAGGAACAGGCATTGTCTCTCTTGGTTCTGGACATTGCTGCTCCTGCCATCAATAGCATTGGGCTCGGTTTCACTAACGAGGAGCCTATTCATTTGTCACTCAAGTCTTTTCGAAGATGGTTGTTGCGGTAAAACTAGAAAAAACATGATGCTGTTAGTTTTGCTGACATTAGCCAAGCTAAGCTCTACAGGTTCATTATAGCAAGCTCTAACAGGATTCCACAAATATCAGAAGAGGAGTTCATGCGCTCTCAGGATGACTACGATGACTTACAAGCGTCAAAACGTTCGTCTTCCAGAAACAATGAACACAAAGCTAAAGCCTGTGGACATTGAACCAATTAAAAAAGGAATATATAAAAAGGGGTATCTGCTTGGCCTGGACAATACTCAGCTGTGTACTCTATTAAGGAGCTAAGAATTACTGCGGTAGATTTTCTGCTTTACGAAGCAAAAAAAAAAACAAAAAACAAGAAGTAATTAATTCATTAATTAATTTTTTTTCTTACTATATGAGTTAGAGATTTTTTAGTTGGGTCAGTATGGACAAAGTGTTTCAGACAATAGAGCTAGAAATGTTAACACAAGCGCAAAACGTGGTACAAAGCATCTTCAAGATGCAAATCGCACATTTAACCAGGGACAAGATAACAATCGAAACCACAGTAAAGGTTACAGTTGGGTTGCTGAAATTCTATACAACTATCTGCAAACAAAAGTTGAACACTTAACTGTTCATGTATCAACCACACAACAAGCAACTGAAACTCCTTTGAAAGAGCTCAACATGGGCAGATTGAGATGATGCGCAACTTTGAGTTGCAGCAGAAACTGCAAGAAGGAGGGGTCAGGATGGACAGGTTGCGTTAGGTTTCTTGCATAGAACTAAAGCAAACAAAGTTTCATCCATTGTTGGAAGAAGATACATTCCCTTGCCCCCTGAAGTTGTAGCAAAACGTGCTGTGCTGAACATTCAGAAAAACAAAGATGACAGTGTTTTTTGTGGTGTGTGCTGGCTATTATACTGTTTCATGTAACAAAGAATGCAGAGAGAGTTTCAAAATATCATGAACATTGTAAACAGCTTTGTCTTTACCGGCATTGACTTTCCTGTGGCTGTTAGGAGCATTTGACAAGTTTGAGGAACTAACCCACATCAAGTGTGGATTGTGTACACTGGGAAGATGAGGGCTGTAATACTTCTTGTGGGCTAAGACCACTTAGGATCTCAAAAAGGTCTCCCACAATAGGTAATCCTGATAAGAACCATGTAGACCTCTTGCACAGGCAACAAAGCATAAACAGAAGAAAGAGTTTTGCAGACGATGCTTGGTTCTTTTACCCTCATTACAAGCAGCAGACAAACACAGAAAACTTGTAAGGAGTGAGACGGAAGGCAATCACTGAACTTGTAATACAAAGCAGGATGCAAGGTGTACTTCAGATATAAAAAAGCTACAAAAGAGTCCCATATGTAGTGGTATGCTGACTTTGAGTCTATCATTGTGCCTACCAAAGGCCAAGCACCGGAAACAAGTGCCTAAAAACAGTCTTATCAGTATTCATAAAGTCTGTTCTTTGCTTATGTTGTTGTTGATCGGATGGAGCCACTCAGAGACAGTTTTGTATAGAGGAACAGCGCAGGGCTCTCCTATGCTTTTTTTGAACACATGAAAGCGAATCTAACCACTACTCTCAACAGCTAACCTACAAAGAGTCATTATGACAGGAAGAAGACCAGGAACAGTATGCTTCTGCCACACATTGCTGGATTTTGTGGTTAATCCGCTGGCAGACGAGTCACAGTCAGAGGATCATGACCTCATCAGTGGTAAGTTTCGTGGAGCAGCACATTGTATGTGTAATCTAAAACTAAAGGTAGTTCCCAAAAACATGGAAGCTGGCCAGTCTTCTTTCATCTAAGAGGCTCGATCACACTAATCATGCAGGCAGTAACTGATGAGTTTAAGGCTTACTGCATTGCTCAAGTCATCAGAGAAGTACCTGCTTTTCCACTGACATAGCTTATCCTTCTTTGATTTCTGCACAACATCTGATGGGATCTTATAGTCTTGTCTTCATCCACTGAGTACTTGCTCAATTTTACAGGAAAAATACTTCGACACCATGCTCGTGCGAAAAGGTTGTCTTCCTTATGAGTACATGGATCATGGGAAAGCTTTGATGAAGAAGTGCTGCCTCCAAAAGAAGCATTTTGTTCTTCAGCAGATTGTAAGGCAAAGGAATACATGTGATGATGACTCATCAGCAATGCTCAGTGGGCATGGCAAAAGGTGCAGTGCTTCCGAACGATGGGGTATACCATGATCGTATCTACTTGTGAATGCATGTTTGTTTGCTTGCTGATGTCTTTGAGAAATCTACAGAAAGACCGGAAATGAAATCATTATGGACTAGACCAATCACCACTATATCACGCACCAGGAATGTCTTGGGATGCTTTTCTTTGAAGTTACTGGGGAGTGGGATTGATTTGTTGTTGACCTGCCAATGGCGCCCAATGATGAGGATGGTTGCGTGGTTGGAATCAGTTGGCATCACAATTACTGTAAGGCCAACAAAAATATTTAGAAGGACTATGATCCTAGAAAATCTTCTAACTACATTGTGTACTTGGACGCAAACAATCTGCTGGTTGGGCGAAGTGGTCAGTCATCTTACCACTAAGAAACTTTCATGTTGTTTTAATGGGCCTTTTGCTGTGATGAGATCTATAATATGCGTGTCACAATGATGCCTGAAATCACGAACTATGTTGATTAGAAGTAGATTTTGTTATTCCCCCTGAACTACATGATGCGGCACAATGACTACCAATGCTGCAGAAAGGCTCAAAACATCTCCAAAAGAACCACCAAAGCTTGTACCAAACTTAAATGGACAAAGCAAGTATTTTTGTCACTACAGACTGCTACGTTTCTACTAAGGCATGGGTTAATTCTTACTGCTGTTCATCGTTATCATTGTGTTTGACCAAGAGCAATTCATGAAACCTTACACTTGATGAACACTGATCGGAGAACGATAGGCAAACGATGCAGCAGGAAAAAGGATTACTTCAAGCTCTATGAACAACAGCTTGCTTTGGTTTAAAAACAATGAGAACCCACACAAAAAGAAAAGATTTTAGATTAGTCACAAAAGAAACGAAGCCATAAAGCTAACATCAAGAGCCAAGCTATCAAGACTACAGGCAATTTCTGTCTGTCTGTATGGCCATCATGATGAAGAAGTTGCAGGTTAAACTAGACAAACCAGTATTCATTGGTTTAGTGCTGCTGGGCCTGTCAAAGCTGTTTGATGTTGGTGTTCGTGTATGATTACTTCAAGCTAAAACATCCTGCTGTAAGGGTCTTGTACACAGGACACAGACTCTTTATCTAGACATACAACTAGAAGATATTACAAAGACCTTGTAGAGGATCGTGGCTACTAGGATCAGAGTCATGGTATGACACAGTGATTATCCAAAAGGGGAAGGTCCTTGCATACATCAGTAAACAATAAAGTTATTGGTAAGATGAAGGATGAGAGATGAACGGCACTATTATCAAAAGAATATGTTGGGCTTGAGGGCCATGATTATAGTGTTGCAAGACAGACAGGTGTTATAAAAAAGGCAAAAGGTTGTTGGCAAAACAGGTGGTTCAAAACAAGCTATCAGTCATGATAACTACAAAGAGGCCCTTTCTTTGAACGGTAGGTAGAGTATTTCATCATGACACCCAAAGTTCTGCTTAAACCCTGGCACCAAATCAACACAACTGTGGTTAGAAAAAAGAATTGATTGCTGGATACAAAACGAGTATATTCTTCACCAGTGCATATAAGCACTTGGACACTGGGGAACAAAGTAATTAATTAATTAATTTTTTAACATTTATTATACGTGGTTAAAATTTGATTATTGAGACTCACAATGGATTGTTTACTCTTTATCAAATACTATGGTAGTGGTACAAATGGCCACGACTCTGCTTTTTCAGTGCTGATTTCTAGAACGACTTAGGTGAGGCAAAGTGAAATAAATTGATCAGGTACAAAAAAGAGGTGCTAAATAATATTCTAGGAGTTGTTAGTTTGATGAGAGAGTGTACAACCCACTTCAGTATTTCAAAGAGGTTCCCATAAGTGGTTAGTAACAAAAAACAGTTAGATGAGACATACAGGCACTACTTTGATGAAAATAGTAGCTTCCTTACTGAAGCGGGTCAGTATTAGGTGGCTACTACTGCATGCCTCTTAACAAAAGCCCGTGTGGTGCAGGTAATGACAAATAATAAATAGGAGGATCCATTTCTCCACAATTTTTTTATTTCGGTAAAGGGTCCTTATGCTCCAGATGGGATTGTTGCTCGTTTGTTGACTGTCGCTGGCTTCAGCTCTCCGGAGCATTACTGATATCTCAGTTTCTTACCAAAGGTAATAGTGTGTTGCTTAGAAAGGTGTTGTTTGGTTGTGCTGCTGTATTGTTTATGTTTGATAGCGTCCACAGGTTTATACCCTGTGGCTTTAGTTATTCAGAGTTCATTGCTCTCAAATACTGGCAGGCAGTCTTCTTACCCACTCTGGTATTTCGTGTGCCTTGGGTTCATGATTTCTTGGTGGTACTGATATGCAATACAGTCTTTCTGCTAAACTGCTTTTATTGTTAAAACTTTTAACCAGTGTTGAGATCTGTGGTTGCCTGGTATACCTCTTTTTATGATACTCAGTCTGCTTAGTACAACTGTTTAAATGCTCCGTTAAACTCTTTTACCATCATCGCATGCATAAGTCTGGGATATTTTAGTGGGCCCCGACCTATAGATATCTTGCAAAGAAACTGCAGTTGCGGACGGTGGCACTCTTTTCAGTAAGGGGCTCTGCCTCTTTATACCTAGAGCTACGTCCACTACAGTAAGAGCATTAATTATACCTCTTGTCTTTGTGTTGTGTCATGTGGTAAGTATAAAGGTACTATTTGTGGGGAGTATCATTTGGGTTCAAGTTGATGAAGGCGGGGTCTATTAATGCGCCCTTGGTGCAGGTAAAAGATCTTGCCATATTGCTTGTTTGACAGCCACTTCTTTGCTACTTCAGAACTTACCTCGTGCAATGCTCTGTTTATTACTAGCTGCCTGTCCTTTCCAGTACCCTTTTGGTGTTGTAGTAGTTAGTTAGATCTTAGTGTAGTTTAGCATCATTTGTTCTAATATAATAAGTAAAATTGATGTTGGTTAAACCATCCTTTCTGTGTAAGAAAATATTACTATTGTCATGCCCACCACAATAAAAGCATATCTCGCCTGGTTTCTGGGTTTCAGTGGTTGATTTTATCACGAAGCTGTGGCTTAGTAAATAGGAGATGATTTGTTTGCCAGTCACAATGTTGGACTCTTTTATTGCAGTGTCAACATCAGAAAATGTTTTTGCGCATGTCCTTGTTCACGAAGTTTTTCATTAATAATGTCTAACTGAGCAATTCTTTGTCCTCTTTCGTATTCTGCTGTGCTCCTGGTTTCAGTTGTTTATTGCTTATCATGTCTCTTCCTTGCTACGTCTGTATATGAAGTTTAGAAAAACAAGTAGTAGTTGCTGCCTGTAAAAGCAAGTTCGTTATTACAGCACACCAACCAGCATCACTAAGAAGCCATTTTCTATTTATGGACTTAATTTTCTGGAAAGATTCTGCTTTACCAAGAAGTCTTTTGTAGCAATAGATGCTGTTAAACCACAACTAGCCGGCGCTGTCTTCTAAGTCTAGTTTTATAAATCAGCAGCCTCATTTTTAGAAGACTCTTTCCTAATAGTATAGCGACACTATATGCAATAACGCAGCGTGGTAGACCGATTGACTACAGTCTTTTCTGTACTCATTTTCTACTATAAGTATAAATTATTTATTTATATCTATTAATACATATTGAATGGATCGTTGTTCAGAGACTGTGTTTTGGCTTTGCAATGGTTTGTGGCTGTGTTGTGGTTTTGGCTTTTGTTCTTCTGTGGTTTCTTGTCTTGCTGGTTGCTTTGCTGCTCCATACTCTATAGCTGTAATAACCCAATTCCCTTAGTGTTATCATATATTAAGTAAGACTGAATGTTTTGTTTTTGGTGGTTGCTGTGTCTTTTTTTCTGTGTTTCCTATAGGACAATCTGTTTTTCTACATGTTTCTCAGATAAGATCTTTTGCTTTGCTTGGGTTGCTAAGTTTTTTCTGTCGATTCCATTCTTGCTAACCTCTTGCAGGCTTTCAAAACTCTCCCAGGTTCTTTGTTACGATGTCACTTGTGAAAGGGAGGGTTGCTCTGTTCTGACATTCTCCTGTGTTTCCTGTTGGTTCGTGGCCTGTGTTCTGGTTCCTCCATCTTTCTTTTGTGGTTAAATTTATGTATGTTTTATAGTTATTCATCATAGCAGCTACCTTTGGTGCTAACAGTGAGCCAAACACGGTATAATACATATCGCATGGCAAGTGTCTTCCCGCGTTCTAGGAAAAAATAGGATCTTGTGAGAGGTCATATGCCAAGTCAGCTTCTAGTCCACATTAAGACCCTACTTGTTGCTTTAGCATATAGTACAATAACAGTATGCCCTAGGGTTTTCACTATCTTTGCTCCAAGAAGAGATTCATACCTATTTAAAAGACTTAATAATGTCTTTGGTGATAACTGCATGACCTTTTCAAACTGTTATAGTAGTGTTCCTAAGTAATGCTTTGTTTTACCCAACAGCAGCAAGAGAGTACAACTTCTCCTTCTTATCCAGTTAGTTCTTCTCATCTGTTATTTCTTCTGGACTAGAAACCAGAGATGTCATCAACAATAAGTTCGTTCGCAAATTCATGTTGTCTATCTTTATCATATATTTTTGTGTAAAATAATTGTTGTTGTTCTTGACAAGTTGTGATGGGGACTTGTTTAGTTCTTGACAAGTTCTTAATATAGTTCATGTTTTAGTTTGATAAGTGCTTGTATTAGTTGTTAATAAGTTCATAGCAAGTTCTTGATAACGATGTTGATAATAAGATGTTAATAAGTTCCTTGTCAAGTTCTTGATTAGTTATTGATAAGTGTGTTGTTAATAACTTCTTGACAAGTTGTTAATAAAGTTTTTACAAGTTCTTGATAAGATATTGTTTTGCATAAATTCCCCCAAAATTTTTTTAAGTTTTACCCATCAAAAAAAAAATTAAATTTTACTTTCGTTTTAGTAGAGAGATGGGGAAAAAAGGGGGGGGTAAAGGTAAAATGCTTTTGTTTTTTATAAAACTATGCAATTTTTGGGTTCGATGGGGGAAAACCCAAATCGGCCAAAAGTTCCCTGGTTTTGGATAAACAAAAAATGTTGAGTTGACCCCCCTTTTTCCCTATCATACAGACCCATCAACATCTTTTGATTATACCGTTAAATTATGTCATGACAATAAAATAAATCAATCCCCATCCCCCCACCATTAAAAAAAAGGAAAAAAAAGAAAGAAAAAGTCAAATTTTTAAAGGGTCAGGAGAGAGAGGGAGAGAGAGGGAGGAGAGGAGGAGGAGAGGAGTGTGTGTGTTTTGGTGTGTGTGTGTGTGTGTGTGGTGTGTGTGTGTTTTAAATACAAAATATATAATTCCCAAAAGGGCAGCACAGGATCCCCATCAATATTCTTTATGTACTCGTACAATTGAACGTCATGTAATTAATTAGCCTAATCCCCCATTCAAAAAGAGAAAAAAATCAATAAAGCATAAAATGAACACTAACATTGTGTGTGTGTGTGTTTTTGTGTGTGTGTGTGTGTGTGTGTGTGTGTGAGAGGAGAGAGAGGAGAGAGGGGGAGGGGGGGGGAGAAAAAATGAGAGAGGGGGGGAGAGAGGGTGGTTTTTGTGGTTAAAGATAATGCTTTTTGTTTGTAAAAAAACAAAACAAAACAAAAAATATGAATATAATTCTCAAAACGCATGAAAAATGGCATGTAAACACAGAAAGCACTAGCACCCCGACACCCAGAGAAAGAAAAAGCACGGGTTTGCACGGAATGCGTGCAGAAATATGCGAACCGTGCACTCTCCTTTTTAAATTTTTTTTTTTGTGTAAGGAGTTTACCAAATTTGGAAGCTTTTTTCTTTTTTTTTTTTAAATTTTCACTTGTTTTAAGAAATTTATATATTAACAATAAAATGTGCTAAACTGTCGGCATAATCAAAAGGTGTTGAGGTAATGGTGTCAGTCTGGTGAATCCAGCTTAGTGGCAGCACATTCCCTTTTTTTCGCAATTTGGTGCAGGTTGCTTTTGTGAAGTTCTGGTCGTGGTTGGGTTTGCTCATCGTGGTAGCAGCGCTTTAAATAGGAGGAGTCTTGATTTAGTGAGGGGACGAGATTCAGTCTTTGGCTGAAGTGGGTGGTCACCCTTCCGCGGGGTGTTGGGCGCCCCGTGTTTGTGTTTTTTTTTTAGGCAGGGGGGAGCAGTTTGGAGTGGTTCAGGTCCCGTGAACCCGTCTTCCCTCTCGTTCTTTGTTGTTACGGTGTCCGTCCCGTAACCTCTTCCTCGAGGTGCGAAGTGCACCGTATTCCCTTTGGGGTTGTGTCTCCCCTTTGGAGAGCGAGGGGGCGCTCTTTCAGTGGTTTAGGGGTTGAGAACCAGTTACGTTCTTCGTTTTGCTGTCCCTTGTGTCAACGTTTTCCCGGGTGCAGGGTGCCCTTGTTTTTTCTCAGTGAGAGGTGGGGTTTTTCTCGTAGTATGTTGAGTTCTGTGATGGTTCATTGTGCGGTTGTGGTGGTTGTTGAGTGTCTTGTGTCAGTGCAGTGCTTGGATGGTTGGTTCTTGAATAAATTAATGTAGAATGTTTTATTATTCTGTCTTTAGGTTTATGGTCTATTGTGTAGGCTAAGGTTTCTCCTTTAGTGAACGATAGGATACATTCTTTAATATATACTTTTAAATGCTAATGTTTTGTCTAGAGAGTTCTCACTAGTGTTTAGAACACTCATATTTCTTAAGGTTAATTGATATGGGTGAGTCCTGAGTGACTTGGGATTTAGTGCAATTTTGCATATTAAGCGGCTGTGTGTGATTATTGGTTTTGTATAACAATTCTCTTGTGGAAGAATATTTTTAAAGCATTTTAACTTAACTGTATTTGAACATAATTATAGAGTTTACATTAGACCTGATTTAGATTGCGAATGTAAATGATTCCTTGGGGATATATGGTGGTGGAGTTTGGGGCTGAATAGACAAATTGTCAACCTGGAGGACGCAAGGGAAATAACCCTAGTTACCTTAGCGCTAGTTATGTGTATATGCTGAGGAACGGCAAATATTGCCTGTTCCAGGGTCCTGTGGGTGCCTCCAGCAGTGGAGTCGTACCTGGAGAGGGTGCAGCCCGGTGTGCCCTGAGGAGTCGCCGACGGCTTGTCCTTGACCCTCTGTACCTTTATCCCCTGGATCCACCTCTTTTCCCCCCACGACCCATTTCCCTTCTCGCTGCTGCCCTGTCCACCCATGAACCTCCTTGAGGATTTCAGTCTGCCTGGGCTACCCCACGGTGATAGTGCTTGGAAACCCGAGTTGTGACTGTGAGGGGAACATTCCTCAAGCAGGTTTCAGAACTGTGCAGAAGAGGGGAGGGAATTATTTAGTTAGGACTTGTTTGATTGGACGTTGAATCTGTGTGTGTGTGAAAGGGGTTTAAGTGTTTGTCTGATGTGACTGTTTTGATTTTTGGAAAGTAAAGTCTGGGACCTTTCTTCTGTGTTCTGTGTGTGTTGTTGTCGGGAAGATAGTGGGAACGGGTGGGGGGTTAACCACAATCCCTTAAGGAGCGTGACAGAGAGACAATGACAATGACAATGACAAATTCTTTTATTTCGAGGATAATGAATAAGCACCCATGTGCTTTTTTACATCCAGTCCCCGCCCTTAAGGATATATATGATAATAAAATAAAATAAAGCCCATAGCAATACACTTACACAGTATACGGGAAAAATATATGCAAAAAAAATCCCCACAAAAATCACCGAAGAGAGAGAGAAAAAAAAAGTAGCAACAAGTAAGAAAGAAAGAACAGAAAACACAGAAACAACCGAAAAATTGCGAGAACCAAGAGCAAAACAAAAGCAGGGAACAACAACAAGGGGAGAAGGCAACCGAATAGTCCCCCTAAAAAAACAACAACCCCAAACCCAAAGCAAAAAAACCCAAAAAAAGCAAAACCTCCTAAAAAACAGGAGAACAAACCACGTAAATAGTTTCATTTTGGCTAACGAAAGAAACGTCAAAATTATTTGTGCTTTTATGGGAAAGGGAAAAAGCAATAGTTTAAAATACATGAAACAAATATTGTATAAGCAATTTGCATCCCCCTGCACACACACACACACACACACACACACACACACACCACACACGTAAACACACACGCCCGCGCGTGCGCACGCACTCACACCATGCATCAATGCAACATCAAATCTTTATGAATATCATGTATAGTCATAGAGAAGACATCTGCACTTTGGAATTAGCTATACATAATTGGTCGCTCAAAAAAGATATCAAAATACAACATTCACTAAATCTCAAATACAGTAAAACTTACGCAGTAGACCTGAAATATTAAATCTGAATAAAGCATTAAAACAGGATACTAATTGAAAAACACAATTAAATCTATAAGCAAACAATTTAAAAGGAGAGAGAGGAGAGAGGAGAGAGAGGGAGAGAGAGAGAGAAAAGAGGAGGGGAGATGAGAGAGGAGAGAGAGGGGAGTAGAGAGAGAGAGAGAGAGAGACAGTACATTTTGAATCCATATGATTTTTGAATATATTTTTCAATTCATCAACACTATCACCATTAGCATCACTGTGATTTGACATTTAGATCGTCCTAGTCATTATAAAGAAGTAGGATAGTGGAAGAATCATTTGAAGAAGTCATTTTTCAAAACACAATAGCGATATACAAGTAAAACATTCACACTTAACAGAGACAGAGAGAGAGAGAGAGGGGGCGGAGAGAGAGAGAGAGAGGGGGGGGGGGGATAATTTGGTATAATGTAAGGGAGGGGACGGGATAGCTCAGTGGTCGGAGCACTCCCTTTCCCCCAGCCATGTTAAGCAGCGTCGAGCGTGGTTACCAGTTGGATGGGTGACCGTGCCGCCCTCAATATGCTGGCCCTAGAGAAGTGAGGTCTCTGACGCCTCGCTCCCCTACGACCTTATAGGTTATGGGACTCCTTTACCTTTACCTTTTTTAAGGGAGGGTATATTTACTTTGTTTCCAACAGATCAATTGTGGATTTTTATTTTTGATGCATCAAGAGGATGAAAAAATTACTTTTGAAGATTGTTAATGATTGGTGTTGTCTAAACGAGTCAGGGAGTTCCACAGCACAGGGCCTGAGTAAATTAAGTTTGATTTGACCAAATCTTTCTTGGATTGGGACACATGCTTTTCAGTATTTGGAATGATTTTGGGAACTTGTCTTTCAGTGAGGGAAAAGTTTCCTGTATTATCTTAACATTTGTTGCTTTTGTTAATTTGTCTTTGTGAGGGGAAGATATTACCTTTAGTAATTTTGTGTTCTTCAGAAGAACAGTTTAAGAGCACGTTTATAAGACTTGTTATGTTTTATGTGTTTGCACTAGCGATCCAGGGTTTAAAGCATAATCTATTGAGGTTGTATATAAGCTTGAAAGAATAGTTTTCTTGAATGAAAGTCAAGAAAATGCTTGATTATAGTCAATTGGTATACTCTTTGAGGCTTGTATTTGCACAGATGGGATATGTGATGGTACCAGCTGAGATTTTCATCAATTGTTACTCCTAGAACTTTGTGGTGAGAGGCTTGTTCTATTGTTTCCTTTTCAATATGGATTGGAGAAAATTTATGAGATAGATTTTGTTGCTTTTGTCTGGTATTGATAAGCTTGCATTTTGTTTTTTTGGGGGTGTATAGACATGTGATTTAGTTCAGTCCATTTGACAAGATCATCAGTGCTATTTTGCAATGTCTTTGCAAGAGAGTTAATGTCAGTATGGCTTGTATGTATGGTCGTGTCGTCAGCAAAAAGTTCGCATTTAGATTTGATATGGAGAGGGAGGTCATTTATGTATAATGAAAAGAGAATTGGTCCTAAGATGGATCCCTGTGGTACTCCATAATTAATGGGTTTTAGTGTGGATGTGGACGTAGCTATTGAAACACATTGTTGCCTGTTTGTAAGATAAGAAGCAAGAAGTTCAAGAGTATTTGTAGAGAGATTATATAAGTCTAGCTTTTTAATGAGAAGTCTGGGGGTCAATTGTATCAAATGCTTTTTTGAAATCTACAAATAATACTCCACAAAATTTATTGTCATTAATGTTTGACAGCCAATTGTCTACAAGACTAGTCAATGCCGTATGGCACGAGTGATTTTTTTCTAAATCCAGACTGATTTGGGTGAAGTAAGTTGTTAATATCTATATGATGGACTATGTGTTTATTCATATGTTTCAAGGGTTTGAAAGGAAAGATAAAATAAGAGATTGGCTATAATTTGGGGGGATCAGAAGTGTCTCCGACTTGTGGATGGGAAAATCACCTTAGCAGTTTTGAAGGCGTTGGGGAAATAGTTCTTATGAAGACAAAGGTTATAGATATGTGTCAGAGTGTTGTAAAAAACTGGAGTGAGAGTTTCAGTATTCTGCCATCTATTCCATCAAGACCACGCGTACTTGATTGTTTGAGGTGAGTCAGGTAATTGTAGATCTCAGAAACAGATATGAATGGTATGTGGAGTTTTGATGGAATATGCTTTTCTAGGCAGAATTGTTTTAGTTCATTGAG
>CM054155.1:510471-580471 GCA_028751875.1 Rapana venosa | reverse complement strand
TGTTTTGGGGGGAAATTTGTCTTTAAGTTGAGGGAAACATTTTCCTGTCTGATCTTGAAATCTGATCCTTTGTTATATTTTAGTCGTTGGGTAGGGGGAGAATTTTTTAATTGAGATAGTCGTTTAGTAGTTGTCTTTTTTTTAAAGGGGCCAGTTTTAGGTCGTTTGTCAGGGTCAGTAAAAGGTTTCATAGTGTTTGCACTAGCAGACCCATGGGGGAAGCATAGTCTATTGAGGATTTTATATAAGATTGGGAAGAAAAGTTTCTTGAATGAAGTCAAAAAGTGCTTGATTTAGAAAATTGGTTTACTCTTTGGGACAGATTTGCATAGGGATATGTGGTAGAACCAATGAGATTTTCATCAATTGTTTCCCCTAAAACCCTTTTGGTATGGGTTTTTCAATTACTTCCTTTTTTTAAATTTTTTTGGGAGTAGTTTGTGGGTTAATTTTGACGTTTTGTTGTGGTAATAAGATCTTTTTTTTTTGGGGGGGTATAGAAATAGGTTTAGTTCGGTCCTTCAATAAGTGATAAACATTTTTTGTAATGTTTTGTGAGAGTAGGGTTATTGTGGCTGATGAATAGTTGGCACAGCAAAAAGTTGCATTTGGATTTTTTTGGAGAGGTAAAGGGCGTTTTTTGTATAGTGAGAAGGAAAGGGGCCCCAGTAGGATCCTTTGGTTCCCAAAATTTTGGGGTTGAGCGTGGATGTAGTCGTGCCCATGAGAAAACTGTTGCCGTTTTTAGATGGAAGCAAATAGTTTTAAGGTTTTTGTAGAGAAAGGTACAGTTTTTTTTTTTATGAGAAATTTTGTGGTAATTGTGTAAAAAACTTTTTTGGACTACAATATATCCCCAAAAATTTTTGTCATTTAAAGTTTGTGCCGTTTCACGAGGAAAACAGTGAGTATGACTGATATTTTGTCTAAACCAGACTTTAGGGTGGATTAATTTGGTGTATCTAAATGACGGACTATGTGTTTGTTTTTTTTGTTCCCAAAGGGGTTTTAAAGGATAGTTGAGGAAATTGGGCTATAGTTTGAGGGGTTTTTGAAATGTCACCGATTTTTTGGTGGGGTTACTTTAGCTGTTTTGAAAGGGATTGGGGGGAAAAGGTTTTTTTCAAGACAAAGGTTAAATATATTGTTATGTGTTGTGATAATGGAGCGTAGCTTTTATTCTCTGTCTATTCCCTCAAGACCACGGTTTTTGATTGTTTGGGTGAGTTGATAACCCTAGACCTCAAGAACAGACATAAATGGAATGTGAAGTTTTGAAGGAGTATGCTTTCCTAGGCCATTAGACCCCGCCAACAACGGCATCAATACAACAATTCGAAGTTAGGCAAATCAATTTAAACTCACTCTGTACATTTCCAAGAGGCATGGTATATTGATTGAAGATGGATAGCAATATTGTATGCTTTTTGGACGATGATAAAGTAAATCACTATAAAATGTATACACCAAACAGAGAGAGAGAGGAGAGAGAGAGGAGAGAGAGAGAGAGAGAGAGAGGATGAGAGAGGAGAGAGAGAGAGAGAGGAGAGAATGACTCTTTATTTTTCAAGGGTAACAGGGCCCTTGCCCTGATTAGGGACTATCAACAAAACAGGTAAAAATCTTACTACAACAACGACAATGTGATTTTAAAAAAATCACATTACATAATTCCTAACTGACTTGAACATTAATTTTAAAAAATACATAGATTTTTTGTTTGAGAAAAGAGATATGCTGATAAACGTATAATTCTGAAATAAATCAAACATTAACATGAAAGCTGATACACTGATTATGCATTTCCAGGTTACATCAACATAAACATAGACCAGATATCAAATTCTGTTAAAGCATCTTCACCAAAACCCTTATATATATATATATATATATATTATATTTATATATATTATATATATATATAATATATATATATTAGTATATATAATATATATATATATATACTATCAATAAAGATATCAAGGTAAGTTACAAAATATCAAGGAGCCTGATATAAACCAGTTTTTAACAGCCCCGCCAACAACAGCATCAATACAACAATTCGAAGTTAGGCAAATCAATTTAAACTCACTCTGTACATTTCCAAGAGGCATGGTATATTGATTGAAGATGGATAGCAATATTGTATGCTTTTTGGACGATGATAAAGTAAATCACTATAAAATGTATACACCAAACATTTATATAAAATACATTTCATATATGAGAGGAATACCAGAGAGAGAGAGAGAGATTCGGATTCGGATTCGGATGTTTATTCATTAGGCCATAGCCCATAATGAAGGGGAAAGTGAACAAAAAACCAAATCATCAGAAACATTAAAAACAAACATACAATCAACAATATGATAATCATAATAATGAACTATGATGTTGCAATTTCTCTCAGCTTGAAGGCTTTGTGAAGGAAGTGAGACAAGTTCCAAATATCGTTATGTCTTGCAGAGGACATCAGCAAAGTTAATTTGAACGTGCAAGGCTGTCGAAAATATTTAGGTGAAATAAACTTATCTCTGAGCTCCTTAAGAAATGGACAGCACAGAACTAAATGTAACTCATCATCTTTACCACTTTTACAGAGAGGACATATCAAATCAATGTCAATACAGCCTGTTGCACAGTATGGTTCCGAGTTGTGGGGGTTGAATAAAGCTGCAATCGCCTGTGAACCTGTACATTTATTTGCTCTGAAAAAGTTTTTGGGTGTTGACATGCGCACACCTAACGACCTTATATATGGTGAAACCAATAGATTTCCAATATACATTAACTCAGCTGTTCAATGTATACGCTATTGGCTCAAAATTTTGGAAATGGGGGAATCAAGATTACCCTTCAAAGCGTATAAAATGTTATTCGAGTTAGATAGTAAGGGCAAGAAGAATTGGGTGACTGATGTACGTATTTGTTTGCATGAATATGGCTTTGGTGATGTGTGGATGAATCAAGGTGTGGGAAGTGTAAAGGCATTTCTAAGAATTTTTCGTCAACGTTTAGTTGACTGCAGATGGCAGAAGTGGAGTGAACATGTTCAAAATAGCACGAGGTTTGATTTTTATAGATTATTTTGTAGCTCACACGAGATGATGTTGTATTTGATTTCAGATATGGACAGGCATTTGAAAATAGTGACCACAAGGTTTAGGTTGAGTATTTCAAGTTTAGCCACTCATCACTTTCGATATATATATATATATATATATATTATATATATATATATATATATATATATATATATATATATATTATATATATATATGTGTGTGTGTGTGTGTGTGTGTGTGTGTGTAGAGAGAGAGGAGAGAGAGGGAGAGGAGAGAGAGAGATGAGGGAGAGAGAGAGGAGAGAGAGAGAGAGAGAGAGTAAATTTCCAGGTTGTATGATCTAGATAAATGGCATGTAACAAAAACACCCACACTAACCTCTCTCACCTTAAGATACAGCTATCTATGATAAACAAGCTAAGATGTAGTCTGCAAAGAACATCCGCATACAAAAATATGTCTAACAATTAAGACAAAACAATTTAACAATTCCAATTGAGTAAAATGCATATTTGCATATAGAAAATAAACATTGCATGAACATTGCATGACAGTCAATGAAATTTCCAAATTTCATAACAACAGAATTACTTAAGAAGAATGGAGGGGAGGGAGAGGGGGGTAGCGACAGACAGATAGGCAGAGCCAGAGAGTACATTTTTAAATGTTATGATTATCTGGATACTATGCTATCTTTGACAACACCTACACAAGCATTATCATCATTAAATAAAGGGACATAAATAAAGTCTATCAAAATTTACATCAAAACAGTCTAACGTAGTAGGCTCTTTATTTATGACAAAGAAAACTTATATCAAACACAGTCTAACGTTGTAGGCTCTTTATTTATGACAAAGAAAAAAGCGATAGCGTCAAATTAGTACCTAATAAACACAAAATTACACAACTTAACATAATTACTAAATAATTCTTACTGATAATTTTTTAAAAGTTATTAATCAATAGTATACATTTCAAAGCCATAACACAATGGTTAGTTCATTGATTATATGATCAAGGTAGCATGCTGTGACTATTCCTTGAACAGAAATTTACTGGCGTACATGTGGCAAGAGAACTGTTGTGCTGACATATCAGTTAGTACTTTTGAGGTGGGTATACAAAAGTTTTTAAACTTCTTTTTTTGGGTTTTTTTTTTCAATTTTTGGGTACGGTTGAGAGGGGAAAAAGGTTTTGGGTTTGTTTTAAGGTTTTTGGGAGGTTTGAATTTGGGGGGGGAAAAGGGGGAAAATTTGTTTGATTTATGGACCCAGAAATTTTTGATGTATTTTTTTAGGGAAAAATTTTTTTTTGGGGGGTTAATTTTTTTGAGTTGAGGTAAAAGGTTTTAAGAGGGGGGAGGCCTTTTGGGGTTTTAGAGGGGTTTTGAATTTTGGGATGTTTTAAAAAAGGTTAAAAAATTTTTTAAAGAAAAGAAGAAAAAAAGAGGGGGGAGGGGAGGGAGGGAGGGGGGAGAAGAGGGGGGGGGGGGAAAAAAGGGGAAAGAAAAGGGGGGGAGAGAAATTTTTTACTGGTTTTCCCCCCAATAAAGGTGATGGGCGTTGGAGGGACATAAGCCCGGGGTTTTAAAAAAATTTTTTTTTAATTTATAAATTATAAAATTTTTAAAATAATAAAAAAATTTACACCCCAACTTTTTTTTCCAAATCAATTCCGTTCGAAAAGAAAATGTTTTAAATTGTGTATTTTTTAAAATGAAAAATTCTTTTTTTCGAGGATAAAGATAAGAACCCTGTACTTTTTTTACATCCCGTCCCCCCCCCGTTAGGGATACTCTTTAAAATAATAACCCAATACTTATACGTCTCGCAAAAAACAAGGGGAAATAACCCTTTTCAAAAAAAGCTCCCCCCCCCAAAAACCCTCCCCCCCCCCCCCCCAAAAACCCCCCCCCCCCCCCCCCCAAAAAAGCAATTAAAAAAAAAATCCTGAAATACCCCCCCCCTACCCCCCCCCCAAAAAAAACCTAAAAAAAAACAAAAACAAACAAAAAAGAAGAAAAAAACCAAAAACCAACAAAAAATGAAAAAAAGAGGAAAAAAAAGAAAACAAAAACAAAAAGAAAAAGAACAAAAACAAAAGCCAGGAAAAAATAAAACAACCCCCAAATTAATAAGTCTAAAAATAAACATTACAATTGTCAAAGGAATACTTTTTTTAACGTAATTAAAGATATTGAAATGGGCATTTTTAAAACTTAGTACAGAGGCAAGCCCAATAAAAATATTGAAAAATTATAAAAATATGAATTTCATCAGGTATTACTATGACTATAAGCGGGCGTTTAAAGGTTGAGAGAGACAGAGACAGAGAGACAGGAGTTTTTGTGTGTGTTTTCGGATAATATCCAATATATAAATCCAAAACAGTATGCCACCCCAAACACTCATTTTAGATTATCTCCGTTTCAGGAGAGGGGGAGAGAGAGCCAACCCTACCTAGGGGCCCTCGTTCACTTTTAAAGATGTTTTGGGGCCCCAAATGATCTCAATTACCCTTTTTGGGTTCTCAGTTATGAACTCTGTAGTCATGCCTGCCAGCCATCCAACTGTCTGTTTGTTTCTTCTGTTATGATCTGCAGGGAGAGGAGGGCTATTGTTCGCTATCAGTTTACTGCAGTCTTGTAGGGCTGCGCTACATTTCCATTCTGTATGGAGCAGATCGAGTGGACCGACCTCCACTCTGTGGCTTCGGGGTTCTGCACATTAATTTGACAACATAGTTAATGCCGACCCTCAGCTCTCCCTCTGAGTCCTTCAGCAGTTGTGCTGGAGTGTTTTCCAGGCCTGGTGGTTTTCTGCATTTGAGTGAAGCTGTTTGATGGCTGTCTCTGCTGTACTGACGAGTAATGAAGCTGTTTGGTGGCCGTCTCTGCTGTACTGACGAGTAATGAAGCTGTTTGGTGGCCGTCTCTGCTGTACTGACGAGTAATGAAGCTGTTTGGTGGCTGTCTCTGCTGTACTGACGAGTAATGAAGCTGTTTGATGGCTGTCTCTGCTGTACTGATGAGTAATGAGCTGTTTGGTGGCTGTCTCTGCCTGATGACGAGTAATGACGCTGTTTGATGGCTGTCTCTGCTGTACTGACGAGTAATGACGCTGTTTGATGGCTGTCTCTGCTGTACTGACGAGTAATGACGCTGTTTGATGGCTGTCTCTGCTGTACTGACGAGTAATGACGCTGTTTGGTGGCTGTCTCTGCTGTACTGACGAGTAATGAAGCTGTTTGGTGGCTGTCTCTGCTGTACTGAGTAATGACGCTGTTTGATGGCTGTCTCTGCTGTACTGATGAGGAGTTCTGGCTCTGACCGAGAGCTGGCTGTGTCGACATTAAAATCCCTCATTTGGGGAATCTTTTCTTCTTGGCCATTGAATATTTTGCAGTATTGATGTCATCTTTTTTTAAATGTCTTCTAGCTCAATTAGGGCAGTTCTTGCTGATGTATCAACACATTCAATTTTTGCATGAAAGTAATTTTGTTTGACTGATCTGATCTGTTGAAAGAGTTCTCTTGATTTTCCTTCTTGGTTGTGTCCATTTATCTTAGCACATTGTTTTAGCCAGCCAGCTTTTCTGGCTCTTCCAGGTTTGCTTCTTTAGTATGTTCCTCGGCTAGAACTCCGAAGTTCACTCATGGTAAATTTGCCCACCATGAAGACAGCCGCATTCCGAATTCGGGGATATCTGCTGGGCATGTTCGTGTTTCCGTAACCCAGCCAACGCAATGAATTATGAGATCTTAAACGTGCATATTTTATCTTCCACATGTGTATATATACGAAGGGAACTAAGACACTGGCAGGTCTGCACTTGAAGTTGACCTGGGAGATCGTAAAATCCCCCATCCTTAATTCAGTAGCAGTAATCCGTAGTGCAGTCTCCTGGTGTTTATAGGCTAAGTTGTCCTAGTGTCTTTCCAGCTTGTGTCTTCCAGTTGTTCATTTTTTTTTCTTTTTAGGTTGTAAATGCTGCTGTTTATTTTGATGTGCTTATTTGTGAGAAGTCGACAGGTTGGGCTTGCAGTAGTGCAGTAAGCTTAAAAGGCGCGTTTATCAGTTTGCCTGATGTCTTACCCGCTCGTGACTTTGTATGAGTCTTCAGGTTTAGGTCTATAACATAACTTATTATAATCTATGTTATCCTGCTGTTTGCCTTGTGCCCACTCTTCGTAGGAGTTGACAGCTGTGTAGGTCTTTGTGGCTGTGGAGTTGTTTTTGTCTTGTGTGGCCAGCTGTTAGTTTACATTGTGAGTGGAGCACAGTTGATGTGATTGTGCCCCTTTGAAGCCTTGGTCGCGACAGTAGCCTAGACCTGCTGAACATGAAGCAGCATTAACCTAGCCTGGTTCGGATTGTGAAGCTGATGAGGGAATGGTCTGTGGGCATCCTTGCCGTCAGCCGGGACATGGACGTGCATCATCCTGTGGCTACTCTTGTCTGCACCAGGACACCACAGAGTGGTCCACGTGTGGGTCCAGTCCAGTCCAAACACTCTCATCATCCCATGAAGGGCAAGTACAATACTGACAGGCACACTGACACCAATCGTTATCTCCAAAAGACACAAGAAAGCTACATTTCACAAGGGTTTAAACATTCCAAGATAAATTAAAAAGTGTATGTGTGTGAGAGGTGTGTGTGTACAAGTGGCGCTGCTCTTGTGGAGACAGGCCGGAGAGCAGCCCGAATTTCACGCAGAGAAATCTACTTTAAGTGGTATCAATAAATACATAAGTTTTGCAGGGTATTTTTCTTGCTTTTTGTTTTTGTGAGGTGTGTTTGCCTTTTCTTTTTCCCTCTTTGAGTCAGTTTTTATTGTTATTGGTTATTGTAATATTGTAGTTAGATATTATTGATCAAGTTGCTTTTGTTCCTAGATAGATGGCTTGATAAAAAAAAAAGAAGCAAATGCATTGATTATGCAATGTACCATCTGGAAATAAAAATTTGACTTGACTTCACACGCACGCACGCAGGTACACACTCACTTAGGGAAATTGGTCCTATCTTCCAGCTGCAGTCTACCAATACTACAGTACCTGCCTCTGGGTCCATCTGGGTTTCAACATAGAAGATTCGTCCTAAATCTCTCTGTGCCTGTGTTCACCTTCATTGTGATGTGAAAAAAATATCCATTTGGATTAAGGCCCTTTTGTGACTGATACCACATCAGAGGATTCATAGCATCTTCCGCCTGTTGTGATCCCAGATTGTGCAAGGGCATTGTTGTAAGCCACAGTGAGTCAGGGTTCCAAGACAGCAAGTGCTGAAAGTGTGAGTGATAGTGAGTGAAAGAGGATGATTCTTTTATTTTGAGTCAGTGAAAGATTTGCCAGTAGGTACTGGTATATTTATTTTCTATTTTGCATATAAATTTGTGTGTTGGTATGATTAAAAAAATTCTTTGCATATAAGTTAATAACCATTTACAATTATTCTTTCTTTGGTTACAAATTATAAACATATGTGTTGGTTACATACAAAAGGTTTTAGTGATGTGCATAAAGTCTGGGACAGCCTCATCACCAGCATAAAGTCTGGGACAGCCTCATCACCAGCTTGTGTGTTGGTTATATATACATTAGAGTTTTAGTGATGTGCATAAAGTCTGGGACAGCCTCATCACCAGCTTTTGTGTTGGTTATATATACATTACAGTTTTAGTGATGTGCATAAAGTCTGGGACAGCCTCATCACCAGCTTGTGTGTTGGTTATATATACATTACAGTTTTAGTGATGTGCATAAAGTCTGGGACAGCCTCATCACCAGCATAAAGTCTGGGACAGCCTCATCACCAGCTTGTGTGTTGGTTATATATACATTAGAGTTTTAGTGATGTGCATAAAGTCTGGGACAGCCTCATCACCAGCTTTTGTGTTGGTTATATATACATTACAGTTTTAGTGATGTGCATAAAGTCTGGGACAGCTTCATCACCAGCTTGTGTGTTGGTTATATATACATTAGAGTTTTAGTGATGTGCATAAAGTCTGGGACAGCCTCATCACCAGCTTGTGTGTTGGTTATATATACATTAGAGTTTTAGTGATGTGCATAAAGTCTGGGACAGCCTCATCACCAGCATAAAGTCTGGGACAGCCTCATCACCAGCTTGTGTGTTGGTTATATATACATTACAGTTTTAGTGATGTGCATAAAGTCTGGGACAGCCTCATCACCAGCTTGTGTGTTGGTTATATATACATTAGAGTTTTAGTGATGTGCATAAAGTCTGGGACAGCCTCATCACCAGCATAAAGTCTGGGACAACCTCATCACCAGCTTGTGTGTTGGTTATATATACATTACAGTTTTAGTGATGTGCATAAAGTCTGGGACAGCCTCATCACCAGCTTGTGTGTTGGTTATATATACATTACAGTTTTAGTGATGTGCATAAAGTCTGGGACAGCCTCATCACCAGCTTGGTATTACAATATTACCCGTATTTGCCTATTTTTATTTAGTTCGGACAAGGCATTCACTGATTGGGTAAGACGTGATATACATTCATATGATGCTAATGATTGGGTAAGACGTGATATACATTCATATGATGCTAATGATTGGGTAAGACATGATATACATTCATATGATGCTAATGATTGGGTAAGACGTGATATACATTCATATGATGCTAATGATCGGGTAAGACGTGATATACATTCATATGATGCTAATGATTGGGTATGAATAATATAATTATCTTCACATGACGCTAAGATTGGGTAATAATGATATAATTATCTTCACATGACGCTAATGACTGGGTAAGACATGATATAATTATATTCATGACGCTAATTATTAGGCAAGACATGATATAATTATATTGATGACGCTAATGATTGGGTAAAACATGATATAATTATCTTCACATGACGCTAATGATTGTGTACGACAAGATATAATTGTATTCATATGACACTGATTGGGTAAGACATTATATTCATATGATGGTAATGTTGGGTAAGACATGATATAATTATATTCATATGAAACTAATGCTGGGTAAGAATGATATAATTGTATTCATATGAAACTAATGCTGGGTAAGAATGATAGAATTGTATTCATATGAAACTAATGCTGGGTAAGAATGATAGAATTATATTCATATGAAACTAATGCTGGGTAAGAATGATAGAATTATATTCATATGAAACTAATGCTGGGTAAGAATGATAGAATTATATTCATATGAAACTAATGCTGGGTAAGAATGATAGATTTATATTCATATGAAACTAATGCTGGGTAAGAATGATAGAATTATATTCATATGAAACTAATGCTGGGTAAGAATGATATAATTATATTCATATGACGCTAAGCTTATCAGTGTCTTACCTGCACTGCCACACCCATTATTAAACATTCTGACCTTGGTTTCCAAATTTTATCCCTAATTTGGAGGCATCATTCTGATTTTTAAAAAATTTCATTTGAGGTTTACAAATAAATCTGTCTCATGATACACCGGTAACATGGGCTGTTAGTATGATTTAGGGGGTCAAAACCAAAGCTACACTTATAAATCATACAATTAAGTTGATTGGTATACAAGGTTGAATGTTGCAGGAGTCTCATTGTTGACACATAGATTTTGACATGGGGTGCCATTGTGAAGATATTTTGAATAATTTGTGTTTATTTTCATTATTAAACTTGAAAGTGATGTGTGCACATTGGGACTGTAGCAGTGTGCAAGTGAGTTTTGTCTTTTCTGTTAGAGAGAATGGTGTATGAATGCAAAATAAATGCTTGAAAGATTGATTTTTACTTTGGTGTGGTCTGAATTAACAATATGATAGGTGGGAAGGGGAGATCATATTTCACCGCAGGAGTGGGTGACTTTCAGCATGATTGCATTGTAATACTACCCATTTTTTTACATGTATAATCATCAGCCCACCGCCTGATGCTACATTTCTTCCTATGATAGTGGCTCTTCTAACAGTTGTTTGCCTGGGGCAATGCTAGAGTTGCCAGGCCTTTTATTCTTACATGCGTTAAGTACATGTTGCAGGTGTACCACACCTGGTTATGATTTTATTTGAAATTATGTTGGAAAGCAGACCTTAAAATTTTTATTTGTAAAGGGGAAAGCCCAGGAGTAAGGGGGGTCTGGAAGGGGAAACCTGTCTTTTGAGGGGAACTTTCATGTTAAGGGAAAAAGACCTGTCTTTTGATGGGGAACAGACACTTTTCAATTTAGGAAAGGCCCCACTTTGTCTGTTTGGGTTACGACTAGTCAGTTTTCTGCCATTTTTGGAAGGGGAAAAACCAGTTGTTGTGGGCTGTTTTGTTGGGGAGACAGACTACTGTCATTTTGGGAAGGACTGGGCCTGTCTGTTTAGGGGAAACAGCCCAAGTCCATGTTTAAGGAAAACCATTCTGGAAGGGGGACTGACATTGTCTGTTGAAAGGGGAACAGACAAGCTGTTATCTGACCAATTCTGGAAGGGGTCCATAATTTGGGTTGTTCTGAAATTGTTGGGGGAAACGACTAGTAGTTCTGACCATTCTGGAAAGGGAAACACATGTTGTCTACGACTGTATATGTTGACACTGATGTTTAAGGGTTTTACTGAATAACATTTGAGGGGCATGTATGTGAAACTAAAAACGGTTGAAGGGGAAAGCCCAATATGTTAAAAAAACCCTAATGTTGAAAAAGGGACAGACACTAATCATGTTGAAGGGGAAACTGTCATGTTGTAAGGGGTACGACACTGTCATGTTGAAAGGGGGAAACATTTGTCTGTTGTAAGGGGGTACGACACTAAGTCATGTTGTAAGGGGAACAGACCCTAAGTCATGTTGTAAGGGGAACAGACAGTCATGTTGTAAGGGGTACTGACACTAAGTCATGTTGTAAGGGGAACTGACACTGTCATGTTGTAAGGGGAACAGACACTAAGTAATGTTGTAAGGGGAACTGACACTGTCATGTTGTAAGGGGAATAGACACTAAGTCATGTTGTAAGGGGAACAGACAGTCATGTTGTAAGGGGAACAGACACTGTCATGTTGTAAGGGGAACTGACACTGTCATGTTGTAAGGGGAACAGACCCTGTCATGTTGTAAGGGGAACAGACACTAAGTCATGTTGTAAGGGGACAGACACTAAGTCATGTTTTAAGGGGACATGTAAAACTGACATAAGTCATGTTGTAAGGTAACGACACTGTATGTTGTAAGGGGAACAGACCTAAGTCATGTTGTAAGGGGAACGACACTTGTCATTTTTGTAAGGGGAACCCCTGTCATGTTGTAAGGGGACGACAAAAGGGTCATTGTTGTAAGGGGAACACTGTCATGTTTGTAAGGGGTACTGACACTAAGTCATGTTGTCTTTTTAAGGGGAACACTAGTCATGTTGTAAGGTACGACACTGTCATGTTGTAAGGGGAACAGACCCTAAGTCATGTTGAAAGGGGAACAGACCTGTCTTGTTGTAAGGGGACGACACTAAGTCTGTTGTTAAGGGGAAACGGACCTGTCATGTTGTAAGGGGAACAGAACTAGTAATGTTTGTAAGGGGAACGACCTTGTCATGTTGTAAGGGGAACAGACACTGTCATGTTGTTAAGGGGAAACTGTTCATGTTGTAAGGGGTAGACACTAAGTCATGTGTAAGGGGAACACGCATGTTGTAAGGGGAACCAGACACTGTCATGTTGTAAGGGGTACTAAACACTGTCATGTTGTAAGGGGAAAAAACCCTTGTCATGTTGTAAGGGGAACCCCTGTCATGTTTGTAAGGGGAACAGACACTGTCATGTTGTAAGGGGAAAACACTGTCATGTTGTAAGGGGAAACGACACTGTCATGTTGTAAGGAACAGACACTGTCATGTTTTTAAGGGGAAACAGACACTGTCATGTTGAAAGGGAACAGACACTGTCATGTTGTAAGGGGGACACTAAGTCATGTTGTAAGGGGAAAAACGTCATGTTTAAGGGGACGACATTTAAGTCAGGTTGTAAGGGGGTACTGACACTAAGTCTGTTGTAAGGGGTTGACACTAAGTCATGTTGTAAGGGGTGTGACACTAAGTCATGTTGTAATGATTTTTAAGGGGACACTGTCATGTTGTAAGGGGAACAGTCATTTAAGGGTCAATGTTTTGTAAGGGAACCCCTGTCATGTTGTAAGGGGAACGAAACTAAGTATGTTGTAAGGGGAAAAACCTGTCATTTTGTAAGGGAACGAACACGTCATGTTGGTGGGGTTGAACAACCCTGTCATGGGGTGGGGGAACAAGTCTGTTGGGGGTGGGGGAACGACCCCGTCATGTTGGTGGGGAACACTGTCATGTTGGGGGGGGTACTAAACACAAGTCTGTGTAGGGGTAACACTGGTCATGTTGGTGGGGAACAAAAACTGTTTCTGTTGTGGGGGGTACTGACACAAATCATGTGTGGGGGGGAACCCCTTATGTTGGGGAACTGACACAATCATGTTGTGGGAACTGACACCTGTCATTGTGGGGGACGTGACACAAGTCTTGTTGTGGGGTACTGACACACTGTCTGTGGTGGTTGGGGGGACGACACAAGTCATTTTGGTGGGGACCGACACTGTCATGTTGTGGGATAACGAACGTCATGTTGTAAGGGGTATGACACAAAGTCATGTGTTGGGGAACAACACGTCATTTTGGTAGGGGAACACTTGTTGGGTTGGTTAAGGGGATACACGTCATTTTGGGGGTATGGGGGTACGGGTCACTAAGTCATGTTGTGGGGTTTGACACAAGTCAGTTGTGGGGTTGACACTAATCATGTGGTGGGGAACCACACTGTCATTTTGGTGGGGAGAACACGTCATTTGTGTGGTACTGACACAAGTCATGTGTGGTGAACACATGTCATGTGGTAGGGGGTACTGCACACAGTCATTTTGGGTTAGGGGAACACAGTCATGTTGTAGCCCAAAGTGGTACTGACACACAGTCATGTGGTGGGGTACTCACACACGTCTTTTGTGGTGGGGGTACTACACACAGTCATGTGGTGGGGGTACTACACACAGTCATGGGGGGGTGGGGGGGGGGTTTTTAACTGACACACAAGTCATTGTGTGGTTGGGGGGTACGGGACACACCTAGTGGGGTATGCAAAATTGTTGGGTGTGAAAAGTCTGGGGGGGGGGTATGACACACTTAAGTCATGTTGTGGGGGGGGGGGGGGGGTACTGACACACTAAGTAAAGTTTGGGGGGGGGGGGGGGGGAGGTGGGGGGGGCTTTCTGACACACTAAGTCAAGTTGTGGGGGGGGGGTACTACTACTATTACTAATAATAATATATGGAATTTATATAGCGCTGAATCTTGTAAAAAACAAACAAATCGAAGCGCTTGACCTCAAATCATTTACATTTAGGGACCAAAAACAAACTCTCTTCCATTACAACAGCTTCAATAGAATTCGGCAATGCATCATTCCCTCTATCCACTGCTGTAAAGTATCTAGGGGTCATTATTGACAACACACTCTCTATGCAAAAATTCATCACCCAGACCTGCCAGTCGTGCTTCTATCAATTACGGCGTATTAGTGCAATTCGAAAGTACCTGTCCAAAAGACGCAACCATCAAAACTCGTGGCATCTCTCATTCTTTCACGTTGGACTATTGCAATTCTCTTTTGGTGGTCTGCCAGCATATCTATCCACTCCCTTAAACGTATTAAAACTCTGCAGCTCGATAGTCCTCAGAAAAAAAAATCTGGAATTACCCTCTCTTGCGATTCTCCATGGCTGCCTGTGCCAAAAGAATAAATTTAAAAGATCGTACCCTTTTTTTTAAAAGTCTCCAAAAAACAGCCCCCTCCTACCTCTGTGAATGTCTCCCCCTGTACACCCCTTCTGTTCCCTTCGCTCTGCTGCAGTTTCCCTTGGTTTACAAATACCTAGATTCAGCCAGTCCATGTTGGCCGTCGCTCTTTTCTGTTTCTGGCCCATCGTTTGGAATGGCCTCCCTATTCTCTTCGCCAAAGACCTTTTGGGGCATTTTAAATTGGTAAAGAATATTTTTTTAAAACCCTAAATTTCCCTCCCCCTTTTCTTTCATAGCTATCCCCGCTTTTCAACAGCCAAAGATTTTCCCTACCCTTTCCAAAATGTATAAAATGTGCATTTGGACTTGTTAGAAATATTATTGCTATTGGTTGCATGACTGTGTAGAATGATTGGTGCAAGCGCTTTGATTTTTCTGTGCAAGTACACGTTATAGTTCCATTTTTTTTTATCTAAATGGGAAAGGGGGTTTCGGTGCTGTGGTTGGGGGGATAGGAGATTTAAAAAATGGGAAAAGGGGATCTTGGAATGAAGGGGACTGTGAGCTGTTTGAGAACGTTTTTTAGTCTTTAGAGACAAAGGGTAAGTTTGAAAGGCCAAATTCTTAGAAGTTTGGGGTGGAGGGGCGTGTTTTTCAGTAGAGGGGTGTATTTCTGTTTTAAGAGCTGATGGAAAATTTCCTGATACCGGATGGTTTACTATTTTTAGTGAAAATGGTAAAAGTTGGGAACTTGTGGGAAAAAGGAGAGGTTGGGATCAAGGTGTGTTTTTTAGCACCCGAATTGTTTTTCTTTTTCCCTTTGGGGGGAAGGAAAAGAGAGGAGTGCCGGAATGGGTGGGGAGGGCTGCTGGAATGGTTTAATTTGGGATTTTTTATTTGTTAAAAAAAGGGGGCGAAAATTTTTTTTTGATTCGCAGGCTGGGGTTTTTTACGGGGATTGTTTTTTGCAACCCAAAGGGAAAGTTTTGGTTTTGGGGTAAGGGAAAAAAGAGATTTTTATGGGTTTTTAGACAGAAAGAACTTGGAAAGAGAGTTGTTGTTTTTGCTAAGATTAAGATTTTGACTTTATTTATTTTTTTCGGGAAAAGGTTTTTAAAAAATTTTTTTTTGGGGGGGGGACTTCCCACTTTTCAGTTGGGGGGGGGTTCGCACAAGATGTTTGGGTTACCAAGGGCACACTGTCAGGGTGGGGGAAGGGGGGGTACTGACCACAAGAAATTGGGGGGGTTTTATGAACAAAGGGGTCTGTGGTCGGGGTGAAAAACGTTTGGGGGGGGGGGGGTATGAATTTAAGCCTTTTGTTGGGGGAAACTGACCACAAAGTCATGTTGTGGGGGGGGGTACTGACACACAAGTTGTTGGGGGGGGGGGGGGGGTAGAACCTAAGTATGTTGGGGGGGGGGGGGGTATAAACCATAAGCATGTTGGGGGGGGGGGGGTTACTGACACACTAAGTCATGTTGGGGGGGGGGGTATGACCCTAGTCTTTTGGGGGGGGGGGGGTTGAACACAAAGTCATGTTGGGGGGGGGGGGGTATGACCACAAGTCATGTTGGGGGGGGGGGGGGTACGAACACAAGTCTGTTGGGGGGGGGGGGGGAAAAAATTTTGGGGGGGGGGGGGGGGGGGTGGGGGGTTTGGGGGGGGGGGGGGGGGGACTGCCCAAACTAAGTATGTTGGGGGGGGGGGTCTGACACACTAATTTTCTTGTTGGGGGGGGGGGGGTCTAAACCACTAATCATGTGGTGGGGGGGGGGGGTACTGAACACAAGTCATGTTGGGGGGGGGGGGGGGGTACTGAACACTAAGTCATGTTGTGGGGGGTATGACACACAAAAGTCTGTTGGGGGGGGGGGGGGGGTTTCTGACACACAAGTCATGTTTGGGGGGGGGGGAAATGACACACAAGTCATGTTGTTTTTGTGTGTGTGGGTGGGGGGGGGGGGTACTACCCAAAGTCATGTTGGGGGGGGGGGGGGTACTGAACACTAAGTCATGTTGGGTGTGTGTGTGGGGGTATGCACATAAGTCTGTTGTGTGGGTGTGTGGGGGGGGGTTTACTGACCACTAAGTCATGTTGGTGTGTGTGTGTGTGGGGGTTCGCCCCAACTAAGTCAGTTGTGTGTGTGTGTGGGGGGGGGGGGGTACTGACACACTAAGTTGTTGGGGTGTGGGGGGGGGTACGACACACAAAAGTCATGTTGGGGGGGGGGGTATGAAACCTAAGTCATGTTGGGGGGTGGTTGGGGGGGGGGGGGTACTGAACATAAGTCTTTTGGGGGGGGGGGGGTACTGACACACTAAGTATGTTGGGGGGGGGGGGGGTGGTACGGGACACTAAGTCATGTTGTGGGGGGTGTGTGTGTGTGTTGTGGGGGGGGGGGGTACTGACAACTAAGTATGTTGGGGGGGGGGGGTACTGACACATAAGTCTGTTGGGGGGGGGGGGGGGGTATGAACATAAGTCATGTTGGGGGGGGGGTATGACAACAAAGTCATGTTGGGGGGGGGGGGGGACGACACATAAGTCATGTTGGGGGGGGGGGGGTACTGACACAAAAGTCATGTTGTGGGGGGGGGGGGGTACTAAAACCACTAAGTCTTTTGTTGTGGGGGGGGGGGGGGGGGGGGTATGACACACTAAGTCATGTTGTGGGGGGGGGGGGGGTATGAACAAAAAGTCATGTTGTGGGGGGGGGTATGACACACTAAGTATGTTGTGGGGGGTTTTGGGGGGGGGGGGGGGGTAGACACCTAATCATGTTGGGGGGGGGGGGGTACTGACACACTAAGTCGGTTGGGGGGGGGGGGGGGGGGGGTTTACTGACACACAAAGTCTTTGTTGGGGGGGGGGGGGGTACTAAACCCCTAAAGTCATGTTGTGTGTGTTTTGGGGGGGGGGGGTATGCACACTAAGTCATGGTGTGTGTGTGTGGGGGGGGGTAATGACCACTAAGTATGTTGGGGGGGGGGGGGGGTATGCACACTAAGTCAGTTGGGGGGGGGGGGGTTTTGACACACTAATCATGTTGGGGGGGGGGGGGTTACTGACAACTAATCAGTTTGGGGGGGGGGGGGTTACTGACACCAAAATTCTGTTGGGGGGGGGGGGGGGTACTGACCCCAAAGTCTTTGGGGGGGGGGGGGGGGTACTGACCATAATCATTTTGGGGGGGGGGGGGGGGTTTTGACACACTAAGTCATTTTTTTGTGGGGGGGGGGGGGACTGCCCAATTTGGGGGGGGGGGGGGGGGGAGGAAACAAAGTTGGGGGGGGGGGGGGGGTTTGCCCAAGGGGGTTTGTTGGGTGTGGGGGGGGGGGGGGGGGGTTGAAAATGTCGTTGGGGGGGGGGGGGGGTCGAAAATTTTTTGGTTGGTGGTGTGGGGGGGGTTTGGCCCCTTTGCGGGGGGGGGGGGGGGGGGGGGGGGGGGGGTTCTGCACCTTAGAGGGGGGTGTGGGGGGGGGGACTGCCCAAATGTCGGGGGGTGGGGGGGGGGGGGACGCCATTGCTTTTTTTGGGTGGGGGGTGGGGGGGGGGGGGGGTTATGAAAAGGGGGGGATGTTGGGGGGGGGGGGGGGTCTAAACCCTTTTATGTTTGGGGGGGGGGGGGGGGGTACCCCCTGATGGGGGGGGGGGGGGGTTTTCTCCCCTGTTGTTGTGGGGGGGGGGGGGGGGTTACTGACACCTAAGTCATGTTGGGGGGGGGGGGGGGTACTGAACACACTAAGTCTGTTTGGGGGGGGGGGGGGGGTATGACAATAAGTCTTTTTGGGGGGGGGGTACTGACACACTTTGTCATGTTGTGGGGGGGGGGGGGGGGTAATGACACATATGTATGTTTGGGGGGGGGGGTATGACACACTAAGTCATGTTGTGGGGGGGGGGGGGGGGGGGGGGGGGTACTGACACCTATGTCATGTTGGGGGGGGGGGGGGGGGTACGACACCTAATCTGTTGTGGGGATATGTATAAGTGCACCCTCCCATGCTCTATGAGGCCCCATTTTTCCTCAGCGGTTTGCAGCCTCAGGAATGAGAGTTAATCAGTGCTACAATGTTTTCTCTCACAAGAATTGCCCCACACTATCAAAACATGTACTGCTACCACCATGTGTTCGAATGAGAAAATTTTTCAAACTGAAAAAACTTTTAATTTCATTTAAAAGAAATCATTTGATAATATTTAAAACAAAAAATAACAGAAAAAAAATACCTTTGTAGTAAAAAAACAAAACACAAACAACCACCAAAAAACACAAAAGAAAAACAGCAATCTTTGTCCCCAAAAACAAACAACACATTACTGCAAACAAAAGTATTAATAAAAACCTTTTTAAAAAACAACAACAACTTAAACTCTGAAATAAAGGGAAAAAAAAGAAAGCTGACATCTTTTTTCAAAGCGAAATAAAAAAGCCGTACCACCACTGGTGGTTTGAAAACAAGAGACAGATTTTTCCTGTGTTTTTGATCGGGGAAAAAGTATTTTCTTTGAGCAAAAAGGCCCCATAGACCCCGGAGCTTACCCCGGATTTGTAGCTTTTTAAGCGAATGATGGGTTTTTCACCCCCCTGTACAGGACCTAGTCTGTCCCCAGATACTTCCCCAGCAGAGGGGTACCTTTTGTACCTGGGGGGGTGAGGAAAATAGGAGTAAAGGGTTTCCCCAAGGGACCAACACCGGGAGCGGGGTGAACCCGCGACCTCTGGTCACGATTTGACCGCCTAAAAACCCTCGACCAGGTGCCCCCTTGACAGGAAGGGGCACATAAAAAAATGACCGCTTGCTGTTGGTTACAGAGGAGACTTCAATCATCAGCTGCCGTTTGTTGACAATGTAAACTGTTTTTTTTGTTTTGTGTGAGTACACTCCATAAACAAAAAAAGTTTATTAAAAAACAAATTGTATCTTTAGTTTTATTTTATTTTTTTATCCCTATTTGCGGGGAACATGCAGTTAGCATACAAATAATCCAGATCTCTTAATATTGAGTGCATTGGGTGAGAATGAGAGGTCTTGGAATAGATACTGAACATGGCATTTATTTGTCTTGTTTATGGTAAGCTATTGAACAAACCGATTGTCTCAGTATTTAAGGCGGGTTGAAAATGGCTGGTCTTGTAAAATAAAATCTGCTTGCAAGAGCTTTCTACACACACACACACACGTCCTTCGGATGAGACTATAAACCGAGGCCCCATGTGTGAACGCACGCAGAACATCTTGTGCACACATTAAATCCTGTTCCGCTTTTCGGAAGAGTAGGCCATTGTGTGCCGGTGGAAACAGATGACAAAATTTACAAACCCGCATACACACGGGGACTGGATGTAAAAAAGGACATGAGTGCTTATTCCATTATCCTCGTATATAAAAAAAAAATGAATACATAAATTCAAAGAGTAACTAAGATTATATAAGAGAATCTAAAAAATGGACAACCCCGTACCTTGATGTGTCCTACTAGAAAATTTCCCAACCCTTGAGTGTAAACTAAAAAGATGATTTCCCATATTGGGGTACACACATCAGAAAAAAGCTGATTTGGAATTCAAGCCTGATACCTTGATGTGTCACACACACAGAACAAGAGCTGACTGGAATTCAAGCCTGATACCTTGATGTGTCACACACACAGAACAAGAGCTGACTGGAATTCAAGCCTGATACCTTGATGTGTCACACACACAGAACAAGAGCTGACTCTGGAATTCAAGCCTGATACCTTGATGTGTCACACACACAGAACAAGAGCTGACTGGAATTCAAGCCTGATACCTTGATGTGTCACACACACAGAACAAGAGCTGACTGGAATTTAAGCCTGATACCTTGATGTGTCACACACACAGAACAAGAGCTGACTCTGGAATTTATCCCAAATACAGAAGGAAGGAGGCAGACTGGTTTATACAGAGACCTGCCTTACAGGAGCCAGCTTTGTCCTCTCTTCCCAGTTTGATGGGAAAATTGAACTGAATGTCAAGGCTTTCAGAGGAAATTCTAAACCAGTGTGCTTGCAGACCTGTGCACATCAAACCAACCCACGACAGTTCAACACTGGAAAAAGCAGGGAACTACCACCACACTGTCCTGGCAAAACTGGTAGGTTCAATTCCCTGAAGTCGAAATAGCTACCCTAATGGTGGGGGAAAAAACAGTTGCATATAATTATGCAAAAATATCACCTCTGATGAACTTTGGGGCTCTAGCCGTGGAACGAAAAACAAACAAACCCCAATACCTTGAGGCTTCACAAATGCAGCGAGCCACTAGCCCAAGGAAAGCAGTGGAACACAAAAAATCATGTGGGCATAACATTCACTGTGGGTTTTGCATCAAAAGTCAACATGAACTTCATACCAAGCTTCCATATTACCCAAAGAGCAGGCTGAAGTCCACAAACTTGGGATATCATAATGAATGAGATTTTAGCAATGAACTATCAGAAGTACTAAAAGAGCACAGGCTTTAACAACCAGGCATAATCTTTAGATCTGTGTACAATGCAATTATTCAGTCACTCATTAAGAATTTTCAAAATTCTGACTTACTCTTAACTTAACCTAATGCACAAAAGATACTGTAGTTAAAAAACTGTATAGGAGGAAATCCTTCTGAGCATAACATGTGTGGGTGTATGCAAGTGCACACACACACATACACATACACACACACATGCACACACACATACACACATACATGCATACACACATGCATTCTCTGTCTCCTTGAGAAAAATCCTGTTTCTGAAGTGGACAGCAGCACAGAGGCTGCCACAGGCTGCTAGCGTTATTTCTTGGCCTCAACCATGATGACATGGTAACCATGCACCGTTTTGACTGGAGGGTCAGTGTAGACAGGCTCACTGACAGTGCTGTTGGCCAGCTGGAAGGCGGCTTCTTGGAAAGGGCCTACCATGCTGCCTCGAGTCATCCAGCCCAGGTCACCCTGTTGACACACACAGACAAGACAGCACAGCCACTGACTGGGGCATCTCTCTCACACACAGACAAGGACATGAACAAAAACAAAACACAGAGTCACATCACACACATATAAGGACATGAAACAAACACTGGGTCACATCACACACACACACAGATATAGGGACATGAAACAAACACACACACACACTAGATGTAGGACATGAACAAACACTAGGTCACAACACACAAGATATAAGGACATGAAACAAACACCTGGGTCCACATCACACACAGATATAAGGACATGAAAACACTGGGTCACACTCACACACAGATATAAGGACATGAAAACGGGTCACATCACACACAGATTAAGGACATGCAACAAACACGGGGTACATCACACACAGATAAGGACATGCATCAAACACGGGGTCACATCACCACACAGATAAGGACATGAAACAAACACGGGGTCACATCACACACAGATATAAGGACATGAAACACGGGGTCACATCACACACAGATATAAGGACATGCAACAAACACGGGGTCACATCACACACACAGATAAGGACATGCAACAAACACGGGGTCACATCACACACAGATATAAGGACATGAAACATGGGGTCACATCACACACAGAGATAAGGACATGAAACAAACACGGGGTCACATCACACACCGACAAGGACATGAAACAAATGCGGGGTCACACCACACACAGATAAGGACATGAAACAAACACTGGGTCACATCACACACAAACGCACACAGATATAGTGACATGAAACAAACACTGGGTGACACACAACGACAGATATAGGACATGAAACAAACACTGGGTCACATCACACACAGATATAGGACATGAAAAAACATGGGTCACATCACACAACACAGTGTAAGGAATGAAACAACCGGGTCACATCACACACATATAAGGACATGAAACAAACACGGGGTCACATAGTCACACTAGATATAAGGACATGTACAAACACTGGCCGCTCACCATCACATACTCAGATAGGACTTGAACAAACATGGGTTACATCAACAGATATAAAGAACGAAAGCTGGGTCATCACACAGATTATAAGGTACATGAACTGGTCACATCACACACAGATATAAGGACATGAAACAAACATGGGCACATCCTCATCCAGGTATAAGGACATGAAACAAACACTGGGTCAACACACACAGATATAGGACATGAACAAACTTGGGTCACTTCACAGAGATATAAGGACATGAAACAAACACTGGGTCACATCACACAGATATAAAGACATGAAACCTGGGTCACATCACACAGATATAAGGACATGGAACACTGGGTCACATCACACACACAGATATAAGGACATGAAACACTGGGTCACATCACACACAGATATAAGGACATGAAACACTGGGTCACATCACACACACAGATAAGGACACGAAACAAACACGGGGTCACATCACACACAGATAAGGACATGAAACAAACACTGGGTCACATCACACACAGATAAGGACACAAAACAAGGTCACATAAGGAAAAAAACCTGGGTCACATCACACACTGGTAAGAACATGAAACAAACAGTGTGCACTTTTATAGTGTGCACTATAACATTTGAATTACAACCCCCCCCTCCCTTCCATTCTAGAAAGAATTTGTTTGACAGGGTTAGACTTCGTGATTTGCTGAGGTCGTTGGTTCTAACGAGGGATTAAGGTTCTCTTGTAAGTCACTCTTCATCAAACCTTTCAATCAACTGCTACTGCAAAACCCTATTCAGGGTTTATGCAGGCTTGGTGGAAACAAAATTAGCGCCTTTAGGGGTCCTTTTAAGAGCCTTTAAATCCAAATTTAGGGACAAACCATGAGGTATCAAAACTATTAACATCAACCTGCATACACCTTTACTTTGACAATTTAATCTTAAACTCATGTGAGCAAAGTCTCCTTACAACTGCATGACCTCACCTCACCTATCCTATAGTCCCTTAGACCGTGGGGGCACTAATGAAGATTTGGCAACTAGCTTCCTCAGCTCCTCTGCTTTCCATAGCAAATCGTTCCACTCAAGGCCAATCCACTCTCTGATGTTATCTTCCCATCATTTTCTCTGTCTGCCTCTTTGTCTCCTTCCTTGTACTGTTCCCTGTAGGACAGTCTTGGCCAGTCCAGATGTTCGTGTAATGTGCCTGAACCACTTTAGTTTGTGGCTTGTCACTGAAGTCAGGAGCTCTTCATATCGTCGGATGGCATTTTAAATGCTGGCCTTCACTTGCTCATTAGTGATGTGATCTCTGTATGAGATACCAAGGAGTTTACGAAAGCACCTCATCTCCATTGCCTGTAATTTTTTTCAACGTCTGCTGTTATGGTCCACGTTTCACATGCGTACAAAAATATGGACATGATCAGGGAACGCATCAGTCTGATCCTGTCGTTCCAGAGGACTTTCAGTTTGGTTATTGTAGCTGTGGCTGGGCTGTCCTGGAGAGAATTTCAGGTTTTGATCCTTCATCTCATGCTATAGATCCCAGATATTTGAGGCAATGGACGGTCTTGATTTTATTCACCTATAATTATGTCAAAGCTGATGCTTTTGACACTATTTCAGTATTTGTCATCAGCAGGGTTTTCTCTGCACTGATAATAATCATAATCAATGGAATTTATATAGGGCTGTATCTTGCACACACAAATCAAAGTGCTTGCACTCAACTCATTCTTACACAGTCATGCAACCCATAGCAAGTTATAGCTCTAACAAGTCCAAATGCACACACACGCACGCACGCACGCACGCACACACACACACACACACACACGCACACACACACACACAGAGCCGGTGGGAATGGATAACAAAATTTACAACCTGCATACACACGGGGACTGGATAAAAAAGCACATGAGTGCTTATTCCATTATCCTCGAAATAAAAGAATAAAATGAAAATGGAAACCCCCCCCCAGAGATTATACATTTTGGCAGGGTAATGGGATTTTTGGCTGTTGAAAAGCAGGGACAGCTATGAATGAAACAGGAGAGGAAAATCTTATGTTTGAAACAAATATGTCTTGAGGCCGGATCTAAAAGTGTCACAAGAAGGCCTTTGGCGAAGAGAGATAGGGAGGCCATTCCAAATCGATGGACCAGAAACAGAGAAAGAGTGACGGCTGACGGTGGACTGGCTGAATCTAGGCATTCGTAAGCACAAGGAATCTGCAGCAGAGTGAAGGGATCGTGAAGGAGTGTACAGGTGAAGACATTCACAGAGGTAGGAGGGTGCTGTTTAGTGGAGACATGTAACAGAGAATACTGATCTTATAGTTTATTCTTTGTGGCACAGGCAGCCAGTGGAGAGATCGAAAAGAGAGGGGTAATGTGCTCAGATTTTTTCTTTCTAAGGACTAGTCAAGCTGCAGAGTTTTGAATACGTTGAAGGGAGTGGATAGATGCTGCTTGTAGACCAGCCAAAAGAGAATTGCAAAAGTCCAGACGTGAAAGGAAGAGAGATGCCACAAGTTTGGATGTTGTATCTGTGGATAGGTACTTTTGAAATGCACTAATAACCTGTAATTGATAGTAGCATGACTGGCATAGAGAGTGTGTTGTTGATAACGACCCCTAGATACTTCACAGCAGTAGATAGAGGGACTGATGCATTGCCAAATTCTATTGAAGCTGTTGTAATGGAAGAGAGTTTGTGTTTGGTGCCTACAAGCATGGCTTCAGTTTTATCAGCGTTTAGTTGTAACTTGTTCTCTATCATCCAGTTTTGGATATCTTGAAAGCAGTAGGCCATATTTGTCAAGAGAGAAGGCAGATTTTCAGGAGTGTCACTGCTTAGAATCTGAGAGTCATCTGCATAAAAGTGATGGTTGCTCTGATGACAGTTAATTATATGTGACAGTGGAGTGGTGTATAGAGTAAAAAGAACAGGGCCCAGAACTGATCCCTGCGGGACTCCACATTCCAGTCTGGCAGGTAATGATTGAATCTTGTTTACTGTGACTGTCTGGAATCGGTCAGTGAGGTATGAGCTAAACCTGGTGAGGGCTGAACTAGTAACACTAAATGTTTCTTGAAGACGGGAGAGAATAGAGTGGTCAATAGTGTCAAAGGCTGCAGATAAGTCGAGTAGAGTGAGGAGGGAGATTTTTCCTGAGTCAGAAGCAAGTAGAAGCGTGTTTTAAGGTGTGGATTAGGGTGGTTTCAGTGTTGTGGTTGGCGTGATAGGCAGACTGAAACACAGGAAGAAGGCTGTTGGAGAGAAGGTGGTTGTTGAGCTGTTTCAGAACTACTCTTTCAAGGACTTTAGAGATAAAAGGTAGGTTGGAAACAGGTCTGTAATTCTTCAGAATGTTAGGGTCAAGGTGAGTAGTTGTGTAACTATAGCAGTTTTGAGAGCTGAAGGAACATTTCCAGAAACAAGAGATGAGTTTACTATCTTCGTTATAGTGGGTATAAGCTGTGGCAGGCACTGTGCGAAAAGAGAAGCAGGTATGGGGTTGAAATCACATGATTTTATAGTCATTCCTTTCAGAATTGTCTCAATTTCTTTCTCGCTTGCTGGATGAAAGAACAGGAGAGGAGTGCCAGAAAATTGAGGATCAGAAATTGCAGGCTGGAAAGGAGTCTGATCCAAGCTAGAGCAAATGATGCGGATTTTGTCAGAAAAGAATACAGAAAATATAGAAGGAAGTTCAGAGTGGCTATAGATAGAAGGAAGAGGGCTAGCCTTCGCAGATCCAAGCAGAGTGGATGTGAGAGAAAAGAGAGATTTCATAGACGTGGCATCAAGAACTTAAGATGACCAATACTTTGTTTTTGCTGAGTGGATTAAGGTTTTGACTTTGTTGATTTGTTTTCGAAGAAGCTGTTTGTTTATTTTAGTTGTTGTTTTTCGCCATTGCCATTCTAGTTGTTGCGTTTGCGTTTTGCGACCAGGATGTCATGGGTGTATCATGGTGCACAGGGCCTATCAGGCAGGAGACGGTCAGTAGAAGGTGCATGCTCATTAAGGAATTGGCTGACAATGGTATTGTAGTGTTTAGAAGGGTCAGTGTGGTCAGGCGTTTGTGATAGACATTCAGCAGCTTGGGAAAGAAAAGTCTGAATATCTATGGCCTTGAGTTTGCGACGGGTAATGCACTTCTTCTTTCTCATAGGCGTTGTAATGTTTAGGGAGAAAAGAATGGTAGAATGATCGGAGAGCAGTTCGTCAGTGACAGATACAGACTGAGATGCGACTAGAACTTGTGAAACATCGGTAGTAAGCCAGTCTAAAATGTGACCAATCTGTGTGTTGGTTCGCTTACCAGCTGGGAAAGAGAGTGATTAGACAAAGAAAGAGAAAGACGCTTAACATCAGAAGACTGGTTGTCAAAGTGGAAGTTAAAGTCACCAAGAATGATACGTTTCTTGGGAGAGAGGCTGAAGTGGTCAAGGAGTGATTGAAACTCTTGGCGGAAAATTGAAGACCTCAAATTGTTTCTACGGTTGGGAGGTGGATGGTAAAGGCAACAGAAAGTAAACAGAGTGGCCAGATAAGGTGACGTTGAGTTCACAGACTTCGAAAGATTCGGGTGAAAAAGGAAGGCAGTGACAGATAGAAAGAGCTAGATTCAGTGTGTCTTTGTAGACGATGGCAATGCCACCTCCACGGGAGAGTCAGGAGAAAGAAAGTTTTGTAGCCAGGTGGCGTCAGCTGTTTCATCTTTGGTTCGTGACCAAGTGGTTTTAGCCAAGTTTCTGTAAGAAAAGTTAGATCTATGTTGTGTTCAGAAATGAAGTCAGAAATTAAGTTGGCTTTGCCATCAGGACAGACAGATTGAGCGTTGAGAAGACATATGTGGAGAAGGTTTGAGGGAGGCAAAGAGGTTGAAGAAGACAGTGGTGATTGACTATGACTATCAGAGGAAGAGGCTGAGGGTGATAGTAGAGATGTGTGCAGTGGAAGAGTAGACAAGGGTTTGGATGGCGAGTCAGGAATGGAAGATGGTAAAAGAACTGGGCCAGTCAGGGGATTTAAAGTCTCATGAAAATCATTACACACATCACAGACAGAACCATTAGAACCACAGACAAAGGATGAAACATCTGGAGGACAAGAAATTGAAGCAGTGTTGTGGCTGGTGACAGTTGTTGTGGTAGTGACGTCAGACGTGAGGAGGGAGGCAGATGTTGGGGAAGCACGCTGCAGGCGATGACGTATGCCTGCTCGTGTTCCTGTCTGGTTTTCTGGCGGTGTATTCCGAGGTTTACAATATGATGTTTGAGTCCATTTAGCATTTGGTGAAAACCCCGTGAGGAGAAAGCTTTTAAGTCTGTAACAGTTAGTGTCATTGCCGAGTAGTGACAAATGCTGGGCAGTGGTGGTGGGGGTGGTTTTGAGTCGTGAATCACGTGCAAATGTGCACGCTGCGGCAGGGTCACAGTACACAGGGTCACAAAGACCAACACAATTCGGTAAACACAAATCATAGAGTCAATGAAATTTTGAAAATGAATATAAATGCAAAGAAAGATTATAAACTGAAATATGTCGAAAGTCAAATTATCTGCATGCCATATGCTGGCAAGGCTTCATCAAGGTGATTTACCAGCTTGACTACCTCATGCTCATCTCCCGCTAAGCCATCAATGTCATTGGCAAAATGTAAGTTTGTAACTGTCTTGCCTCCAATGCTGACTGTTCCCTAATGATTTTCATGTGTGTCAGCCATTATTCTATCTAAGAAGATTAAAGAGGGTGGGTGAGAGCAGATATCGTTGGTGCACTCTAACTGTGATTCAGAACCAATCTCCTATGCTGCTGTCATAGTAGACTGCGCTGGTTGCCTTGTTTTAGAGGCATTCTATGGTTCTGATCAGGTTGGTATTGATGTTATACAGCCTCATGGTTGCCCACAGAGCTGCATGCCAAACTCTGTTGAACAACTTCTTGAAGTCTACAAAGACGTGGCAAAGATCTTGTTGGTGTTGCAAGAACTTCTCACAGAGTATTCTAAGATTAAAAATTTGTTCGGTAGTGCTCCGTCCTGCTCTGAAACCTGCCTGCTCTTCTTTGATGATCTCCTCAGCTTGAGGCTTTAGTCTGTTCAGGATTCTGAGCATGACTTTGCTTTGGATGGCTGATCAGGCTGATGGTAGGTAGTTTTGGCATTAGTTGTAAGTTGCCTTTCTTTGGGAGAGTGATAATCAGGGACTGTGTCCAAGGTGTTGGCCACTCCCCTGTCTGCCAGATCTTATTGCTGATGGTGAGTAACACATCTATCATGGTCTCTCCTCCTGCCTGGACCTGTTCTGATGACATATTGTCCACTCCTAATTATTTCCCTTTCTTTAGTGATTTTACTGCACTTCTTCTGTAAGATGGACTAGCTGCTGTTGTTGGTTGGTAGAGGGACATCTAACACCTTGAGGTCATCTGTTGCTGTGCGAGTGTACAGTTAAGAGCAGGACTCTGTCCGCCTCTTTAAAATATCTTGATCTTCTGTGAGACATTTCCCTGCTTTGTCTTGGATGGTAGTGGTTCTCCCTTGTTTAGAGCTGGTCAGGTCTTTCACAAGCTGGTAAGCTTTCTTGCTGTAGTAATCGATACCTCTGCATTGTTCTGCATTCTGATCATTCCGCCATTCTTTTCTATCTCAACATCACAAAACCTGTCAGAAAGAAGAAATATGTTACTCGTCGCAATCTTAAGGCCTTAGACATTCATACCTTCTCTTCACAAGCTTCCGAACGTTTTTCACAAACCTCTGACCACACTGACCTCTCTGATCACTATAACACTATTCTCCGCCAACTGCTTGATGAGCATGCACCTCCTACTGACCATCTCCTCCCTGACAGACCCTGTGCGCCATGGTATATCCAAGACATCTTGATAGCGAAGCGCAAACGCCGGCAACTAGAACGGCAGTGGCGGAAGTCAAAAACCAAAATCAACAAACAGCTTTTCCAAAAACAAATAAACAAAGTCAAACTCTTAATCCATTCAGCAAAGACAGACTACTACCCCTTCCCAAGTTCTCTGTGCTACATCCATAAAATCTCTTTTTTCCCTCACTTCAAATCTCCTTGGATCTGCAAAAACAACTCCTCTGCCTAACACCCACAGCCTCTCTGAACTTCCATCCATATTTTCTGCCTTCTTTTCAGACAAAGTTCGAAACATACGCTCAAGACTGGATCAGACTCAATTCCAGCCTGCGCCTCCTGATCCCCAGTTCACTGGCACTCCTCTCTTTTCCTTCCATCCCACAAGTGAAAAAGAAATCATGACAATTCTGAAGGAAATGACTATAAAATCATGCGACCTTGATCCCATACCTGCTCCGGTTTTCTCACAATGCCTTCCACAACTTGTACCTATCATCACTAAAATAGTAAACTCATCTCTTGTGTCAGGAAATTTTCCATCAGCTCTTAAAACAGCAATAGTCACACCTCTACTGAAAAAGCACGACCTCGATCCCAACATTCTGAAGATTATAGGCCTGTCTCAAACTTACCCTTTGTCTCTAAAGTACTAGAAAAAGTCGTTCTCAAACAGCTCAACAGTCACCTTCATTCCAATGATCTCCTTCCCACTTTTCAATCTGCCTATCGCCCCAACCACAGCACGAAACCACCCTAGTCCACACTTTAGATACACTTCTACTTGCTTCTGATGCAGGAAAAATCTCCCTCTCACTCTTCTTGACTATCTGCAGCCTTTGATACCATAGATCACTCAATTTTTCTTTCTCGCCTCCAAAATATGTTTGGTATTAACGGCACAGCCCTCACCTGGTTTACTTCATACCTCACAGACAGGTTCCAGAAAGTTATTGTAAACAAAATTCAATCAAAATCTGTCAAAATGGAATGTGGAGTCCCGCAGGGATCAGTCCTGGGCCCTGTTCTCTTTACTCTCTACACTGCTCCACTCTCACATATAATAAATAACCACCATATGTCATCATTTCTATGCCGATGATACTCAGCTTCAGCGCAGTGATACTGTTGAAAACTTGCCTTCCCTCCTGACAAATATGTCCTACTGCCTTCAAGACATTCAAAACTGGATGACTCAGAACAAGTTACAACTTAATGCCGATAAAACCGAAGCCATGCTCATAGGGACCCAACATAAACTTTCCTCTATCGCAAAAACTTCAATAGAATTCGGCAATACGTCAGTTCCTTTGTCCAACTCTGTGAAGTATTTAGGAGTAGTTCTTGACAACACACTCTCTATGAAAAAATTCATCACCCAGACCTGCCAGTCTTGCTACTATCAATTACGGCGCATAAGCGCCATTCGCAAGTATCTGTCCACTGATGCAACTTCCAAGCTTGTCACATCTCTCATTCTTTCACGTTTAGACTACTGTAATTCTCTTTTGGCTGGCCTACCAGCATCATCTATCCACTCTCTTCAACGCATACAAAACTCTGCAGCTCGACTGGTCCTAAGAAAGAAAAAATCTGAACACATCACTCCTCTTCTGCGATCTCTTCACTGGCTGCCTGTCTCACAAAGACTGGAGTATAAAATCAATACCCTGTTTCAAATGTCTCCACAAATCTGCACCCTCTTATCTCTGTAACTGTCTTCACCTGTACACTCCATCCCGTTCCCTTCGTTCAGCCGCAGATACTTTGTGCTTTCAAACACCCAGATTCAAACAAACCACTGTTGGCCGTCGCTCCTTCTCTGTTTCTGGTCCATCCACCTGGAATGACCTCCCTCTTTCACTTCGCCAAAAGCCTTCACTTGATACCTTCAAATCCAGCCTCAAAACACTTATTTCCTACCTGAGACTTTCCCCAAATATCTGTCCCTAATTTTCAACAGCATCTTTCACCTTCTAAGTATTGTTCCGAGTGTGTGTGTGTGTGTGTGTGCGTGCGTGTGCGTGCATGCGTGCATACGTGCGCACGCATGGTTTTGAAATCTGTTGTTCATTATATTTAAGGAGAGTTGCATGCCTGTAAATGATTGAGTGCAAGCGCTTCGATTTGTTTTGGTTTTTACAAGATTCAGCGCTATATAAATTCCATATATTATATTATTATTATTCAATCCATGTCTCCTTTGCTTTTCTCACGCCTTTTTAACTTGCTGATTGGCTTCTCTGTATAGTTTTGCACCTTCAGCCTCCTTCTTGTTTTGATTCAGTTCTCTGCGTTTTTTGCACAGCTTGAGTACATTTTCTGTGACCCAGGGCTTTTAATATGGCCGGGGTTTGCCAAGGATGTTGTTAACTGTTTCAATCACAGCAGTGTTAAAACTGTTGATCAATTTATCTACTTTGATGTCCTGGTTGTCGAGAACGAGAAGTGGGGCAAATTTTCCTCCTATCGTTGCTTTATAGTTTTCTGTTATGATTGGGTCCTTTAGTTTATCAAGAATGAACTTCATCCTTAAATTTCCCTGTTTCTTAACTCTCTTGAAGCAGAGTCTAAACGTCATCATTTCAAGCTCATGGTTGTTTCCTATGTCTGCTCCTGGAAAGCTCCTAGTCTTTGCAATATTGACACTTGACTGAAAGCATCCTTTGACCATGATGTAGTCTATTTGATTGTAGTGATCTCCTCATGAGCTGTGCCATGCCCAGCATCTAGATGGTTTCTGTGGACCAAATGTATTCACTTTCAGCTCAAGGTGGTATGAAGGATATTGACACAAATTCAGGTTATTCTAGAGTCGAATGTCTTTCAATCATAGATACCACAATGAATTAAAATTCTTACACAGTAAAACTTCAAGTCATGGTGTAATGAAAGTCTCCATGTCTTGAAATTCAAATACCAAGCAAGGTGACAACTGAAACAAGTGTCTCTGATTTAAAGATGTTTTTCACAAACTAGCAAAGTGAACTTAAGACACTATCCCTCCAACTTATCTGATGTGAACAGTCTCCTTGCCTTATCAAAGATGCAGATGGTTGTCCGGTACTAAAACCAGTAATAACAATATCCCCACAGCGCTTCTTTCAAATTTTGCTCCTTTGTTTTAATCATGTGTTTCATGAGATGTGTTTGAATTATTGTTGTGTTGTGGTTTTGCTTTGCTACTCTTAACCTTTACTGGTGTGTGCGTGCGCACACGCATGCATGTGTGTGTATGTATGTGTGTGTGTGTGTGTGGATGGGTGGGTGCAGGTGTGTGTGTGACGTAGATTGTCGTCGGCTTTTAAAATACTGTTATTTCTTAATCTGTATTGTTTACTAATGCATGCTGAGTAATTATAATTTTAAAATGCCACTCATAATTTCTCTAGTTGAGACAAAGTATTCTTGAGTCTTGAATCTCACGCGTGTGCATGCAGGCATTAATAATAATAATAATACAAAGAATTTATATAGCGCAATATCTTGCAAAAAACAAATCAAAGCGCTTTCATTCATCCTACTCATTCACATGCAGCCAGTTACAATGAATAGTTTTTATCTTTATAAAATTCAAGCGTATACACACACCCTCGCATGCACCCACACACACACACTCACATACACAAAAAGGGTGATGGGGTTTTGGCTGTTGAGGGCAGGGACAAACATGAAATGGAACAAGAGGGGAGAATCTTAGGTTTGAAATAAATGTGTCTTGAGGCCTGACTTTAAAGCGTCATAAGAAGGCTTTTGGTGAAGGAGAGAGGGAGGTCATTCCAGATCGATGGACCAGAAACAGAGAAAGAGCGACGGACAACGGTGGACTGGTTGAATCTAGGTATTCTTAAGCACAAGATATCTGCAGCAGAGCAGAGGGAATGAGGAGAATACTGGTGAAGGCATTCACATAGGCATGCACATGACAGAGAGACATTGCTGGACTCAAGTTTTCTTCACTATGAATATACTTGTAAGTATTGTTAATGCAGACCTAGTGGTAGGCCTAACACTGGCTTGAAAAGTATGTCCATCCCCTCTCTGCATAGTAATAATTGTATCGCTCAGAATGGATCAAGAAAATTCATAAAATTTTAATAGAAACAGGGTTTGAATGTGTGTAGGAAACACAGACTTTGTAAACAAAGTGTATGACATAATGTCATAAAGTCTTTAAAGGATAATTTTGTAAAGTCAAGTCTTTAAAGGATAATTTTTTAAGTCTTTAAAGGATAATTTTGTACAGTCAAGTCTTTAAAGGATAATTTTGTTAAGTCTTTAAAGGATAATTTTGTAAAGTCATGGTCAGAAGAGCTGCAAAGAAGTATTAAATGCATATTTTATCGCAATTACAAAAACTGTTTCAAGAGGGAAAAGTACATTAGTGAGTTGCGATACAACAATATGACTTCATTATTTAGATTCAGCTGTATTTATCATTCATTGCAGATTTAAACAGGATGGGCAAACGACATTCAACATGAAAATCATCTTTGTAAACAATGTAACATGAAAATGATAGGCGATGAGTTTCACTTTATCATGGAATGTCCAAAGTTTTCTGAAATTCGGAAGAATGTCCTACCTCATGAATATCTGTATCCAAGATCCATGGACACATTTTGTAATTTGTTCTCTTCTGACAGAGTAACTTAGCAAATGACTACATGTCTATTTCTGTCAAATTCACTGTTGTAAACATACTTTGTTAATGCAAATTATATGTTACAGTTGGTTTTGTTTACTGAAATCCTCCACGCCCCAAGGAGTTAAAGGTGAATTAAATCTACAAATCTTACAGACTTAGAGACATTACTGAATAGACTCTTTTAACACATTTCTTCCCACAGCACGAGTCCCTCGTGACTTACTCATGGTATGTCAGAGACTGCGAAATGAAGGACTCCTGTACCAAACATTACTTTCGATTTGGGTGAATAGTTTCGGTTAGCCTTGCTAACTGCCTTTTATATGAAGGGAGATTAATTTTGGCTCTTCCTGTGCCCCATGTCAGCTGTGTGTTTGATGCAGACAACATGGAAAATTAAAGAAATGTATCGATTTCTGAGGCTCATACACGACTGTTCTGGGATGACAGCAATGAGTACCACACCGACAGGTCTGATGGTGGGTGGGAGCCTGATTCAGAGGAGAGTAAACGTGATGAGATTAAAATCAATGCTGATACTAGTGATAGCAGTGTGAGTGAAGAAGAAAGTGTGTCAGTGCTGACTGAAATCAGCACTACAAGATCACACGAAACCAACAACATCCCTGGTCAGAGTGTGAGGAGGCGGGGTCGTCTAGGTAGGGGAGGTAGAATGCAAGCGGTTATAAAAACTAACTATTTTTTGTTCACATGCTTTCACAGCCTGCTTTCCAAATCATTTTGCAACATGCACACTGAATTTCACAACAATCTATTGAGAAATGAAATGTTAATGACAATTTTCCTGACCTCACCCTCTTTCAGCAGTAACTGCTCAAAATTAACTTGGTCTGGAGAATGAGATCGTTCAGTTTTATGCAGGATGAAAAGGGTTACTCTAGCAAAGGAACAAAAACAACAACAAAACTGAATCAGTTGTCTTTTCTTCCTAACTGGTTTTCCATCCAAAGTTTTCCACAGCTGGAGGCCAATTTTGAAAGTTCTGTAAAAGGGTCTATTCAACTCAACATCAATAACATTCACAACAGTTAGTTTTGGAGTTAGTACAATAACAGCATGTGTGTAAGTACTGTGATACTTAACAGATAATATATAAGTCACTTTAGGATGTATGTAGAATAACATCATGTGTGTAAGTACTGTGATATATAACTCATAATATATTAGTCAGTCTTGGATGTATGTAGAATAACAGCATGTGTGTAAGTACAGTGATATTTAACAGATAACATATCAGTCAGTTTTGGATGTTAGTAGAATAACAGCATGTGTGTAAGTACAGTGATATTTAACACATATTAGTCAGTTTTGGATGTTAGTAGAATAACAGCATGTTGTAAGTAGTGATATATACTCATAATATATCAGTCAGATTTAGTTGTTAATTAGCAGAATAACAGTATGAGTATATCATTATCAGGACTATGTGTGTGAGTGCGGTGTATTATTCTATAGTATAATGTACTATAATACAAGTATACATGTAGGTATCAGCAGACTGACTGACCCCTGAGCGTGCTTTGTCCTCACTGTACTGAGTGGCCACTTCGTTGAACTTCATCCCACTCTTCAGTTTCTCTATGGCTTCCAGGGCTTTTGACTGCTTTTCACACAGTATGTGCCGCACCTAGATTTAAAAAAACAAACAGAAAACATGTCTATAGCTGTTGTACTTAACTTGTGAGCATACTGTCATAGCTTTTTACACAGAATGTGGAATATGGATGATACACTGATAAAAATCTACAAGTACAAGTCAAAGTGTATATATAATATATGTGTGTGCGCATATATCTATCTATCTATCTATAGCTATCTATCTATCTATATATATAAAAAAAAAAAGGTAAAGGAGCATAACCTATAAGGTTGTAGGGGAGCGAGGCTTTCAGAGACCTCACTTCTTCAGGGCCAGATAAATTTGAGGGCGCGCCCATTTCTCTCCTCGCTGCTTTACTTCCACTGACCACTATAAAGGGCAGTGTACCCATTTACAGCTGGTGAACTGGGGGAACTTACGAAGCAGGGAAGTCCCACACTTGTACAGCGACGACGCTATTGGGGGAAGCAGTGTGCTCGAAGAGTTCGTCCTGAAAGATTTAATTTTGTATGATTGATATGTAGCACAATGTAGCTGATCCAAACTGACATAGTAAACTAAAGTGTCATGCTTAATAGTTTAAAGCATTTGATTGAAATATACAAACATAATATATATCAAATGTATACACAGTTTACTGATAACTCATTTAACAACACACTGTCCACATATAAGTTGTGAAAGTTAAAAGTTACATGTATGAGTGTAACAGTGTGCATGTCACTGTAAAATGATGAAGTTGTACATGATGATAAGTTACAAGTACATAATGATGTTATAGAAGTATACCAGTTGACTGACACAGTGAACAAAACTGTAGTGATGAAGTTGTACATGATGATAAGTTACAAGTACATAATGATGTATAGAAGTATACCAGTTGACTGACACAGTGAACAAAACTGTAGTGATGAAGTTGTACATGATGAAGTTACAAGTACATAATGATGTATAGAAGTATACCAGTTGACTGACACATAGTGAACAAAACTGTAGTGATGAAGTTGTACATGATGATAAGTTACAAGTACATAATGATGTATAGAAGTATACCAGTTGACTGACACAGTGAACAAAACTGTAGTGATCAAGTAATGTACATTGATGATAAGTTACAAGTACATATGATGTATAGAAGTATACCAGTTGACTGACACTAGTGAACAAAACTGTAGTGATGAAGTTGTACATGATGATAAGTTACAAGTACATAATGATTTATAGAAGTATACCAGTTGACTGACACAGTGAACAAAACTGTAGTGATGAAGTTGTACATGATGATAAGTTACAAGTACATAATGATGTATAGAAGTATACCAGTTGACTGACACAAGTGAACAAAACTGTAGTGATCAAGCTGTACAGATGATGTAAGTTACAAGACATAATGATGTTATAGAAGTATACAGTTGACTGACACAGTGAACAAAACTGTAGTGATGAAGTTGTACATGATGTAAGTTACAGTACATAATGTGTATAGAAGTATACCAGTTGACTGACACAGTGAACAAAACTGTAGTGATGAAGTTGTACATGATACAATTACAGTACATAATGATGTATGAGTTACAGCTGACTGACACATAGTGAACAAAACTGTATGACAAGTGTACATACAATCTGTAGTACTAGACACTGAACATAAGATTGTAACTATAAAGTTGCTGAAAAGTGCGCAAACATTAGGATCAACGGGATGTAATGATATTCACACAATGTATCATAATTGCAAACTAACATTAAACAGTAAGGGTGAATAAGTTAAAAAATGCTGCCATTAGTGAAGAACCATTCAGTATGCATACAACTTTGGGGAATTCATAGAGAAAACCAGTATCAATGGACTGTCAGCTGCACACACAACACACTGTGACACACACACCACACACACATGCACGCACACACACACACGTGCTTATTCCATTATCCTCGAAATAGTTTAGTTTCTAAAACTAAAGATCTGCCTATCAACTTCAGAAGATCAGGACATACTCCTAAGAATATTATTATCCATAATCAGGAAGTTGAAAACGTTTCGAACTATAAGTATCTGGGAAGTTTTTGACCACAAGTTAAACTGGGACGTTAACACTGACACTATTGTCAAAAAGGGACGTGTGTATTTTCTGAGGAAACTGAACTCATTTTTTGTAGACAAAAAGATTCTTTCCTTGTTTTACAAGCCTTACATTACATAGAGTGTTCTAAGTTTTGCTTTCATTTGTTGGTACAATAACCTTAGTGTTAAAAACAAGAATGGCTTGCAGAGAATTGTAAGAATCTGCTAAAAAATAATTGGAAAAGAACAAAGATATCTCATGCCATTCTGCAATCAGCAGCTTGTGCGCAAAGCCACAGCCATTTTGGCTGATCCCTCCCATGCTTTGTTTCCAGAATTTCAGTTGTTGCCTTGGGAACCCCATTTTCAGTGCCCCATTAGCAAAAGCAACCCCCAAAAATTATTTTGTGCCTGTAGTGTAAGCATTTGAATTCTGAATTCACAATGATGTTGACTACCAAGTTTTACATTTCTCTTAATTACTTGCCTGATTCAGTGATTGTCACTGTTATGAGGGTAGTCAATACATAAAATTGATGTGTGTATGATATAGGTCTGTCTTCTAGACAATGGTCTTTAAAACATTGAATTCATACATTGGTGCATGGTGTGGGTGTTCGTGGGTGTGTTCGCACACGCACGCACATGCGTGTGTATGTGTTGCATATGTTCATGCGTAAATAATGTTTTTATGTCTTCTAGTCAATGTTTTTTTGGGGTTTGGTTTTTTAAACATTGTGTTTACAATTGATGTGTGTGTGTGCGCGCATGGCTGTGTGTGTGTGGGAAGGAAGGTGGCAGGATGGTTAAGACGTTTGCCTGCCAACAAGTAAACCGTGAGGTTTTGGGTTCGATTCCCAGCCTCACTTTTTCTTCCCAGTTTGACCCCTCAAAAATCAAACTGAATGTCAAAGTCCTTGGATGAGACTATAAACCCAGGCCCCATGTGGAATGCATGCAGAACATCTTGCACACACGTTAAATCCTGTTCCGCTTTTCGAAAGAGTAGGCCATTGTGTGCCCCTGAGAACATGACAAAATTTACAAAACCGCATACACACAGGGACTGGATGTAAAAAAGGACATGAGTGCTTATTCCATTATCCTCGATATAAAAGAATAAATAAATAAATGTGTGTGTTGTGGCATTTTTGTTTGAAGTCATTTTGGAATGTTTTAACCAATACCAAATATAGCTTTTTTATGTCTTTGAGATTTTTTATGCCTATCAATCTGCCTGTCAGTATTGTAATTGCCCTTCATGGGATGATTAAAGTGTTTTTTGACTTGACTTGACTTGAAATAAAAGAATAAAATAAACACACACACACACACATGTTCGCTCATGTGCACACACACACACAATGACAACTTCTTTTATTCACACCCAGTATACCTTGACTGCAGTTCCACCTTTGGCAGATTTTCCTGATGAACTGTCTCCTCCTCCTTCTGCTCCCCTTTCCCTTACCACCACCTTTGCCCCCTCCTCCTTTAGCGCCTCCTTTATTTTTGGGTGGCATTTTCGATCTCGACTTGACACACAGTAAGCCTATAGCCTAGGTTTGTGCAATGCGCATAGCCGGAAGCGGAACTTGTGTTTCAACGAAAGTAGGCCAACACGATTCCCACGGAGATTTCAATTGGTCGACACCAGAGGAGTGGACCAATGAACTTACAGATTTATTATTTACTAATGTGTCCAAGTCTGTGTTGATTTTTAACATGGCGGCAATCTGTGATGTTGAGCATCGTAGGTAACTTATGCTTCTGTGCGTTTCACAAATGATAGATATTGCCTCCCTTTTTATTCTTGGAACAATATGGCAGAAGATGAACAGTACGGACCAGTGCTTCCACCAGGTAATTATGCATAATTTTGATGCAAAGTAAAGAAAAATCTCCACGAGGTTTCAGCTATGATAATGCTCTGCAATTATTTTGATTCATTATCATTTTTAATTTTTTTTTGAGGAACCGGACTGATGTTGAAAATGTCTAATTAATGTTGGTTACATATGGACTGGTTGAAATCTTTGATTTCACGCGTTTATTGATTGAGTTTTGAGTTTACTATTTTATTTTAAACACATTGCCCATATTTTATTCACCATATTTTGTAAGGTCGGAGGTAGATCACGAGGTGGGAGACCGAGTCACTGAGCATTGAGAACATCGATCATTCAGTGACAATCAACGTGTCGTAGCTTAGTCGGATGTGTCATTTGGACAAAACTCTATCAAACCCACATGGTCAATGCCTGAATTTGGGGACTCCTGCTCGTAAGCAATTCATTGCATTCCGTAACTAACCTTGGGCAGATACACTCATACAGAGATCTAGATCATACCCAGTTAAGTGGTTAGGCTTCGACTTGGAGTATCAGCTTGTACAGTGTAATCCAGACTGAGGTGAGGGCTCAAGTCTCTCTCCCCTGAGCTGTCTGTCTGCAAGAGGCAAGACATTTTTAGATTTTTATGAAATATATTTAAAATTTGGATATAGATTTAGGTGGGTTTTTTTTAGCACTCTAAGATTTAATAAAATTTCAATTGCAATTATGGATGGCAAAAGTCCCCCAAAACTTAACTGTTGTTACTATTAACTGTTCACTTAAAAATGTTATAGGTTATGAGGACCCACAAAATAGGCCCCCCCCCCCCCCCCCCCCCCCCCCCCCCTCCCAGGTTTGTCTGCAATAGGCCTAGAACTTAGAAGCAAACAGTGCAGTAACACAACACCAACCTTAGCCTTAGGACTAGGAGAGTGTTCCTCTCGGCCTATGCCCTTCCATGATGAATTCAGAAAAAGACCAGCCACCATGGTGCAGTGGACTTAGACTTTTCTTCTTCTTCTTCCTTTGTCATGTTTCTCCCAGGAGATGTTTGACATTGATGAACCTTGTCCATCTCTCTGTTTTGAGCTTCCTTCTTATTTATAAATGCCCCTTTCTCAAAGATCTTCTGCAATACAAGTAGCCCAGGTTTTGCTAGGTCTTCCTTTTGGTCTGTTTACATCCACTACGAAGTTCATTGCTCTTTTTATGATGTGGTGGTCTGCTTTCCGTTAGACTGTTATTGTTAGAAGAATATTGGGTACGGACTGGAAAGTCATGGGTTCGAATCTCATGAGTCATAGGGATTTTTAAAAAAAATTTTTACCCTGGCTGGGTCCTACCCAGAGTGAGTTTGAACATTGCATTATTCATTTATTGGCTCATTGAAAAGACTGGGACCACACAGTCAAGTTTCATCCTCTTTATGGATCCGCCCTGCTCAAACCTGCCTGTCTTCTTTGATGATCTCCTAGTTGAGGCTTTAGTTGTTCGGTTTTTGAGCATGACTTTGTTGGAGGGCTGTCGGGTAAAGGTAGGTAGTTTTGGCATTAGTTGTAAGTTGCCTTTCTTTGGGAGAGTGATAATCAGGGACTGTGTCCAAGGTGTTGGCCACTCCCTGCTGCCAGTCTATTGCTGATGGTGGAACACTCTTCATGGTTCTCCTCGCCTGGCCCTGTTTGAGACATATTGTCCCCCCCTAATATTTCCCTTTTTTTTGGTTTTAAAAGCATTCTTCTGAAGAGGGAAGCGTGTTTTTGGGTTGGTGGGGGACATCAAAACCTTGGGTCACTGTTGCTGTGGAGTGAAAGTTAAGGCAGGCTCTGTCCCCTTTAAAATATCTTGATTTCTGTGAGACATTTCCCTGTTTTGGGTTGGGGGGTAGTGGTTTCCTTGTTTAGAGCTGGTGGGTTTTTAAAAGCTGGAAAGCTTTTTGGTAGTAACGATCTTATTGTTCGCATTTGAATTCCCCCATTTTTTCTTTCAACTCAAAAAACCTGTCAAAAAGAAGAATTTTTGTTTACTGTCGCAATTTTAAAGGGCCCTTAGAATTCTCCCTTTCTTCAAAAGCTTCCAAACTTTTTTTCACAAACCTTGACCACACGCCTTTTTGACATATAACATATTCTCCCCCAATGCTTGATGGCATGCACCCCCTTGACCTTTCCCCTCCCTGACGGACCCTGGCGCCATGGTAACCAAAGAATTTGATAGGAACGAAAAACGCCGGCACAGAAGGCAGTGGGGAAGTAAAAAAACCAAAAATCAAAAAAGCTTTTCCAAAAAAAATAAACAAAGTAAATCTTAATCCTTCAGAAAAGACAGACTATACCTTCCCCAAGTTTCGTGCTACTCCATAAAATTTTTTTTTCCCTAAATTCAAATCTCCTTGGATCTGCAAAAAACAACTCCCTGCCTACCCCGCCTTTGAATTTCCCATCTTTTTTTCCCTTCTTTAGAAAGTTAAAAAAATACGCTAAAAGACTGGATCGACTCAATTCAGCCTGCCCCTCCTGTCCCGTTCCTGGCACTCCTTTCTTTTCCCTTTCCATCCCCAATGAAAAAGAAATCTGAAATTCTAAAGGGAAAATGACTAAAAAATTCTGCCCCCTTGACCCCATCTGCCCCGGTTTTCTCCAATCCCTTCCAAACTTTCCTATATCACTAAAATATAAATCATTCTTGTGTCAGGAAATTTTCCCATCGCTCTTAAAACGCAATAGTCACACCTCTATGAAAAAGCACGACCTCACCCAAAAATTTGAAAAATTTAGGCCTGTCAAAAATTTCCCCCTTTTGTCTTAAAGTACTAAAAAAAGTCGTTCTCAAAAGCTCAACAGTCACCTTTTTCCCCAATGATTCTTCCCACTTTTCAATTGCTATGCCAACCACGACGAAACCCCCCTGCCCACACTTTGATACACTTCTATTTGCTTTTGCGGGAAAAAATCTCCCCCACTCTTTTGATTATCTGCGCCTTTGATACCATAATCATCAATTTTTTTTCTCGCCCCCAAAATAGTTGGTATTAACGGACAGCCCTCACCTGGTTTACTTCATACTAAAGAAGGTTCCAAAAAGTTATTGAAACAAAATTCAATCAAAATCGTCAAAATGGATGTGGAGCCCCGCGGGGGGCAGCCCGGGGCCCTTTCTCTTTTCTCTACACTGCCCCATCTCAAAAAATAAAACCCCCATATTCATATTTCTATGCCGAGATACTCAGCTTCAGGCATGTTTATGTTAAAAAATTGCCTTCCCCCGGAAAATATGTCCTATGCCTTAAAAGACATTCAAAAACTGGTGATCGAAAAATTTAAAACTTAATGCGTTTTAAAACGGCCAGGCTCATGGGGGCCCCAAACATAAACTTTCCTCTATCGAAAAAACTTCATAGAAATTCGGAAAAACGTCATTTCCCTTTGCCCAAATTGTAAAGTTTTAGGAGTAGTTTTGACAACACACCTCTATAAAAAATTCATCCCCCAGCCCTGCCGTTTGTATATCTTACGGGCAAGCCCCTTTCCCAAAGTACTGTCAGAGCAACTTCCAAGCTTGCACACTCTCATTCTTTCACGTTTAGATTCTGAAATTCTCTTTTGGCGGGCCCTCCAGCATATTTCACTCTCTTCACGCATACAAAACCCTTGCAGCCCCGGGGGTTTAAAGAAAAAAAAAAATTAAACTCACTCCTTTCGCGTCTCTTCATGGCTCCCTGTCTCAAAAAGACGGAGTAAAAAATTCAACCCCCTTTGTTTCAAAGTTCACAAATTGCCCCCTTTATCTCTGTAACTGTTTCCTTTTACACCCCATCCCGTTCCTTCGTTCGCCGCGATACTTTGTGCTTTCAAAAACCCAGTTCAAAAAACATTTGGCCGTGTCCTTTCTGTTTCTGGTATCCCGGGAAATGATCCTCTTTCCTTCGCCAAACCCTTCTTGTCCCTTCAAATCCGCCTAAAACACTTTTTTCCTACCTGAGATTTTCCCCCCAAATTCTGTCCTAATTTTAACGCATTTCCCCTTCTAGTTTTGTTCCGAGTGTGTTTTGTGTGGTGGTGGGGGTGTGGGTCTGCTTTTTGGGGCTTTTGGCTAGCCCCGCATGGTTTTGAAATTGTTGTTCTTATATTTTAAAGGGAGGCAGCCCTGTAAAATGATTGAGTGAAAGCGTTCGATTTTTTTTGTTTTTAAAAGATTCGCGCATAAAAATTCCAATATTTTTATTATTATTATTAACCCATTCTCCTTTGCTTTTTCACCCCTTTTTTAATTGTGGGGCTTTTTTTGTATGTTTTCCCTTCGCCTCCTTTTTTTTTAATTCATTTCTCGGGTTTTTTTTTGCACAGTTTGGTACATTTTCGTGCCCAGGGTTTTAATTTGGGGGGGTTCCCAAGGTTGTTGTTAATGTTTAAACAGCGTGTTTTAAAAACTGTTGTAAATTTTTATTTGTGCCCTGGTGTCAAAAACGGAAGGGGGGCAAATTTTCCTCCTATCGTTGCTTTTTTATTTTTTGTTATGAGGGGGTCCTTTTTTTATCAAAAATGAATTTTCCCCTTAAAATTTCCCTTTTTTTAAAATTTCCTTGAAGCAGGTTAAACGCATCTTTAAAGTCTGGTTGTTTCCTATGTCTGCTCGGGAAAAGCCCCTAGTTTTTGCAATTTTGAATTGATGAAAGCCCCTTTGCCATGATGAGTCTTTTGATTGTGTGATTCTATAGCTGTGCCATGCCCGCTCTAGATGGTTTTGTGGCCCAAATTTTTCCTTTAGCTAAAGGTGGTTGAGGATTTGCCCAAAAATTGGGTTATTCTAGAGTCGAATGTCTTTCAATCATAAAACCCAAAAATGAATTAAATTTTTAACAGTAAAACTTCAATTTGGGTGAAATGAAAGTCTCATGCTTGAAATTCAAATACCAAGCAAGGTGAAAACTAAAACAAGTTTTCTTGATTTAAAGATTTTTTTAAAAAACTGCAAAGTGACTTAAGACCACCCTCCAATTATTGTGTGAACGTTCTTGCCTTATAAAAGAGGTGGTTCGGTACTAAAACCAGAAAAACAATATCCCCAGCGTTCTTTAAAATTTTGTCCTTTTGTTTTAATCATGTTTCTTGAGTGTGTTTGAATTATTGTTGGTTGTGGTTTTGTTTTGTACTCTTAACCTTTTTATGGTGTGTGGTGGCACCGCATGTGTGTGTGTATGTATGTGTGTGTGTGTGGTGGGGTGGGTGGGTGAGGTTGTGTGTGACGTAGTTTGTGTCGGCTTTTAAAATATGTTTTTCTTAATCTGTATTTTTTATAATTCGTTAAATTAAAATTTTTAAAATGCCATTTTTTTTTAAGTTGAGAAAAAGTATTCTTGAGTCTTGAATCTCACGGTGGGGCTGCAGGCTTAAAAATAATAAAATAAAAAGAATTTATATGCGCAAATCTTGCAAAAAAAAATCAAAGCGTTTTCATTCTCCTACCATTCACATGACCCAGTTAAATAAATATTTTTTATCTTTTAAAATTCAAGCGTATACCCACACCTCGCATGCACCACCAAATCCCCTCCAAAAAAAGGGTGAGGGGGGTTTTGGTTTTGGGGGCAGGGCAAAAACATAAAAGGGAACAAGAGGGAGAATTTAGGTTTAAAATTAATGTGTCTTGACCCCTACTTTAAGGTCATAAAAAGGTTTTGGTAAAGGGGGGAGAGGGGGGGTCTTCCGATCGTGGCCCGAAAAAGAAAAAGCGAGGAAAACGGTGGATGGTTGAATTAGGATTTTAAACAAAGAATTGCAGCGGCAGGGGAATGAGGAAAATATGGTAAAGGCTTTCCATAGGATGACAGAAAGGGGACATCTGGACTAAGTTTTCTTCACTTGAATATACTTGAAAGTTTGTTAATGCAGCCTGTGGTGTACCTGGCTTGAAAAGTTGCCCACCCCCTTTCCCCGTGTAAAATTGTACGCTCAAAATGGACAAGAAAATTAAAAAAAATTTTAATAAAAAACGGGGTTTTGAATGGGTGTAGGAAACACAGATTTGTAAAAAAAGTGTATGACTAATGTCATAAAGTTTTTAAAAGGATAATTTTGAAAAGTCAAGTTTTTAAAAGGTAATTTTTTAAGTTTTAAAGGATATTTTGTACAGTAAGTTTTAAAAGGATAATTTTTTTAAGCTTTAAGGAAAATTTTTTTAAAAGTCATGGTAGAAGACCCAAAGAAGTATTAAATGCATTTTTATCGCAATTAAAAAAATGTTTCAAGGGGGGAAAAGTACATTAGTGAGTTGCGATACAACAATTGACTTATTTTTTTGATTCGCTGTATTTTCATTCATTGCAGTTTTAAACGGGTGGGAAAACGACTTTCAACTGAAATCATCTTTGTAAACAAAAAAATGAAAAGATGGGGCGATGGTTTCCTTTACATGGAATGCCAAAGTTTTTAAAATTGGGAAAGAAGTCTACCCTGAATTCTGTACCCAAGTCCTGGACACTTTTGTATTTGTTCTTTTGACAGAGAAACTTAGCAATATCCCTTTCTATTTTTGTAAAATTCACTGTTGAAAACATATTTTGTTAATGCAAATTATTGTTACAGTTGGTTTTGTTTACAAAACCCTCCCCCCCCAAGGAGTTAAAGGTGAATTAAATTAAAAAATTTCGACTTAGAGAATTACTAATGGCCCTTTTTTAAACCTTTTTTCCCCACACCCGGGTCCTGTAAATTTATCTGGTAGTCAGAGACTGCAAAAAGAAGGCCCCTGTCCCAAAACATTACTTTGATTTGGGGAAATAGTTTCGGTTAGCCTTGTAATGCCTTTTATATGAAGGGAATTAATTTGCTCTTCCTGTGCCCATGTCAGGTGTGTTTGATGCGAAAAACATGGAAAATTAAAAATTTGATTTCTGAGGCTAAAACCCGATGTTCGGGATGCGAATGAGTACCACCGAAGGTTGATGGTGGGTGGGACCCTGATTAAGAGGGAGAAAAGTGGGTTAAAATAAATGTGATCTTGAAGCGTGTGTGAAAAAGAAAGTGTGTCAGGTGTAAAAATAGACTAAAAGATCACACAAAAACCAAAAATCGGTAGAGTTGGGGAGGGGGGTTTTTAAGGTGGGGGAGGGTTAAAAGCAACGGTTTAAAAACTACATTTTTTGTTACTGCTTAACCCTTTTCCAAACTTTTGAACATCCCCACTAAATTTCCAACAATCTTTTGGGAAAAATAAAAATTTTATGACAATTTTCTAAATCCCCTTTTTCAGCGTAATGCTCAAATTTAATTGGTTGGAGAAGAGCGTTCAGTTTTTGCGGGAGAAAAGGGTTATCTAGAAAAGGAACAAAAACAAAAAAAAAATGAATCAGTTGTCTTTTTTCCCTAATGGTTTTTCCACCCAATTTTTTTCCACCCTGGAGGAATTTTTTGAAAGTTTGTAAAAGGGTCTATTAATAAACAAAATAAAATCCAACGTTGTTTTGGAGTTAGTCAAAACGATGGTGTAAGTACTGTGATACTTAACGTAATATATAAGTCACTTTAGGATGTTGGAAAAACATCTGGTGTAAGTATGTGATATAAATATAATATATTAGTCAGTCTTGGATGTTTTGAGAATAACGGTTGGGTGTTTTTTTAAAGTTTCAGTTTTTTGATTATTTTTAAAAAAAAACATATTAGTCATTTTTGGATTTTAGTAAAATAACAGCTGTTAAGTAGTGATATATATCTATATATCGTCAGATTTAGTTTTTAATTAGCGAAAACATATGAGTATATATATCAGGACTATGGTGTGAGTGCGGTGTATTTATTTATTTTAAATGTACTAAAATAAAAGTATAATGTAGGTTCAGCGATGACTCCCCTGAGCGTGTTTGTCCTCATGTATGAGTGGCCACTTCGTTGAACTTCACCCCATCTTAGTTTCTCTATGGTTCCCCGGGCTTTTGACTGCCTTTTCAAAAAAAAAAAAAAAAAGGGTTTAGGGGTTTTTTTTGGGCCGAAAATTTTTTAAAGAAAATTTTAAAAAAAACCAAAAAAAAAAAAAAAACAAACACTTTTTTGTTCTATTACAAAAAAAAAAAAAAACCCTTTGGTTACCAAAAACCTTTTGGGGGGTTTGGCCCCCTTTTCTTTCGTGCTTTTTCCGCCCCTTAAAGGGAGGTACCCATTTACAGTTGGGTAAAGGGGGAACTTATAAGGCGGCCGCAAACATCAACCCATCAACTTTTAACACCTATTTTAAAATTAAAAATTAATTATTTAAAATTTATTTATATATTTTAGTATGATATGATTTTTTGTAGTTTTTCATTCAACATATAGCCTGATCACAATTTCAAAACACTAGTATAAATTTTTAAAATGTTGCATGCTGTGAATGTTTAACAATGGCATTTTGATTGAAAAATTTCAAACACTGAAAAAAATTCAACTGAATATACACAGATTTTTTTTCTCGCTGAACTGCCTTTCAAAAAATTCCCCACTTTTTAAAAAAACCATTTATACCCGTTTGCTGAAAGGTTGAAAAGTTTAATGGTATTTGTGGTAACAATGTTGGGTTTAAATGTTCATCAGTAAAAGTGATGAAGTTGTTATGATGAAAATTTTCAAGTCATAATGATGTTTTTAGAAAATACGTTGCTGAAATATGACAAACTGTGAATGAAGTTGTCATGATGATAAGTTACAAGTAAAATGATGTATAGAAGTTCCAGTTGCGACCAGTAAAAAATGTAGTGATAAGTTTTACATGATGATAAATTACAATTTATAATATGTATAGAAGTAACCCGTTGACTGACCGGAAAAAATGTAGTGAGAAGTTGACATGATGATTTACAAGTACATAAGAGTATAGAAGTATCCCCGTTTACTACACAGTGAACAAAACTGTATGAAAGTTGAAAAATTTAAGTTGTCATATAAGTTACAGTTTAAAAATTTTATTTTAGAAGTTACCATTGCTGCACAGTAACAAAACTGTAGTGTAAGTGTACATGTGAAAAGTTACAAGTAATAAAAGATGTTTAAGGGTTTTTCAGTTGTGACCAGTGAAAAAAAAGTGTGATGAAGTTGTAAGATTAAGTTACAAGACATAATGATGTATAGAAAAATTTACCGTGACTGACAAGTGAACAAAACTGTAGGATGAAATTGTACATGATGTAAGTTACAAGTAATAATGATGTTATAGAAGTATACCCGTTGACGCAACAGTGAACAAAAAAGTGTGATAAATTGTACATGAGATAAGTTACAGAATAATGATGTTAGAAGTTTAAAACCGTTGACAAACTGAACAAAACAAAAGGGTGAAGTTTTAAAGTAAAACAAGTAAATAAAGGATAAAATTAACTGCTGAAACAGTAAAAAATGATAAGCTTTACTAAAATTCGTACTGATGACACCCTGAAATCAAAGAGTAAGCTGATGAAAAATTGCGTGCACCCCCCACTGTGGCCAAAACACATATGAGGGCCACCCAAAAAACGGGTTTAATGATGTTTGTTCAAAACAATTTTATCAATTAGAAACTAACATTAAAAATCATGAATAATTAAAATAAACAAAGTTTTTTAAGTCCCTTTTAGTAGGGATGACCAACTTTAAAAAACTGAGAAAACGTATCAAAAGGACTGCCCTGAGGGAAAACAACCCCCTTTTTTGAAAACTACAACACACCCCAAAAGGGCCCCAAAAATTTTCTTTTCTTTTTGAAATATTTGGGTTTTAAAACAAAATTGGGGTAAATTAAAGAACCGGATAAACCCAAATTATTATATAATCGGAAATTAAAACTTTTCGCTTTAGTAAGGGGAATTTTTACAAAATAAATGGGAGAACACTGAACCTATTTCAAAAAGGGGGGTTGTTTTTTTTTTTTTAGGGAAAATGATATTTTTTTAGAAAAAAGTTTTCCTTGTTTTCAAGCCCAAAAACAAGAAATTTTTTTTTTGTTGGGAATAATTTGTTAAAAAAAAATGGCTTTCCCAAAAATTTTTAAAAATTGCTAAAAAATAAAGGGGAAAAAAAAGAGTTATGATTCTGTCAGCAGCTTTAAACCAAGCCCTTTTTTACCCTCCCCGTTTGTTTGTTTGTTGTTGTTGGGGGAACCCCCATTTTCGTGATTAGCAAAAGCAAACCCAAAAATTTTTTGTCTTTAGTTGTTTTTTTTTTTGGTTTTTTAAACCCGTTTTACATTTTTTTTCTGGGTGCGTGTTTGTAAGTTATTGGGTGCAAACAAAAAAAATTGATGTGGTTGATTGGTCTTTTTTTCAGGGTTTTAAAAACATTTAAATTTTAAAAATTGGTGCATGGTGTGGTGCTGGGTTTTGCACACCCCCAATGGTGTTTTAGGGGCATTGTTCTGCGAAAAAATTTTTTTCCCATCAAAGGTTTTTTTGGGGTTGGTTTTTTCATTTTTGTTCAAATTATGTGTGTGTGTGGGCATTTTTGTTGGGGGAAAATGGAATGGTTAAACTTTCCCAAAATAAACCTTTTTTTTCTTAGATTTTTTTCCATTTGCCCCTAAAATTTCCCCGAAAGTAAAAGTTTGGGGAGACTATAAAAGGATTAACTAAACACACACACAAACTGTTCCCTTTTCAAAAACCATTTTCCCTAAAACAACAAATTTACAAAAACCGAAACCAAGGGGACTGTGAAAAAAAAAAATTCTTTTTCCCCTTTCCCTAAATGTTTTTGGTTTTCATTTTTGTTTTTAAAATTTTTAAACCTTACAATAAGCTTTTTTTTGTCTTGAGGGGTTTTTGATGCCACAATTCCCGGAGATTTAATTGCCCCAGGGATGATTTAAAATTTTTTTACTTGCTTGCAAATTTGGGAAAAAAATTAAAAAACCCAACATACCAAGTTTTGCTCTGTGCCACAAAAAAATGGCCTTTTTTTTTCCCAAAAGATACCTTGACTGCTTCCACCTTTGGGAATTTTTCCTGAGAAATTCCCTTCCCTTTTTTGCTCCTTTTTAACCCCCCTTTCCCTTTTTATTTTTTTTTGGGGACGACTGATTGAAAAAGTAAGTTACCTAGGTTTTGAAAAAGATGGGAAGGGAATTTTTTAACAATGGGCCCCCCCAAATTTTTCCCAGGAGATTTCAGGGGGGAACCGAGAGTGGCCCAAGAACTTTGTTTATTTTAATAATGGTTTAGCTTGTTGATTTTTTTGGGGCAACTTTTTACACTGGGAAAGCTTTTGGGGTTTTCCTGTAGTAGCCTCCCTTTTATTTAACAATTGGGAGATAAATACGGACAGTTCCCCAGGAATTTGTAATTTGATTTAAAATAAAGAAAATCCCACGAGGTAGCTTTTTGTTTCTCTTATTTTTTCAACATTTTTAATTTTTTTTTTAAAAATTTTAAAAAGTTTAATTTTTGGTTAAAAGGGGTTTTAAATTTTATTGCATTATGGTTTTGGCAAAACCCAAAATTTTTTTTAAATTTTTTGGTTTGATACATAACGGTCATTTAAAATGAATAGGTTAATGGAGGCCCACAAATCATCAAAACCCCTCCCCCCCCCCCCTTCCCCCCCCCCCCCCCCCCCCCCCCAACCCCCCCCCCCCCCCCCCCCCCCCCCCGCCCCCCCCCCCCCCCCCCCCCCCCCCCCCCCCCCCCCCCCCCCCTCCCCGGGTTTTTTGCAAAAGGCCTAGAATTAGAAGCAAACAGTGCAGTAACCCCAACACCAACCTTAGCCTTGGGTAGGGAGTGTTCTCTGGCTATGCCCTTCCATGAGAATTTAGAAAAGACCAGCCCCCAAAGGTGCAGTGGGCTTAGATTTTTTCTTCTTTTCCTTTTATGTTTTCCCAGGGATGTTTGACATTGATGAACCTTGTCATCTCTTGTTTTGAGCTTCCTTCTTTTTTATAATGCCCCTTTTTCAAAGATCTTCTGCTACAAGTGCCCGGTTTTGTAGGGCTTCCCTTTTTGGGCTGTTTCATCACTCGAAGTTCATTGCTTTTTTATGTGTGGTGGTTGCTTTCCGTTAGATGTTATTTTTGAAGAAAATTGGGTACGGATGGAAAGTATGGGTTCAATCTAGAGTATGGGGTTTTTAAAAAAAATTTTTACCCGGCTGGGGCCCACCAAGTGAGTTTTTAACATTGATTTTTCATTTTTTGGCTATTGAAAAGTGGGACCACCAGTCAATTTATCCTCTTTTTGGATGCGATTTTGAGAGTGTGCTTAAATTACCCTGGGCCAAAAATGAAAGTGTCTGTATTTGCCCGTTGCAGGGCCTTTTGATTTACAATATTTATTTTTTTTATTTTGATACTTTGATAAAAAGCAATGACAGAATACGTCTGTCATTGCTAGTTTCTAGGATAAAAAGCACATTTATAGTAGCATTGTCTTTTTATCATTAAAATCATGTCAGAAAGAAAATGGTTTCATTTCAAGTTATTTGTGACGTCCACCATAATGGTTACATTGCATCAGAGGTCATTTTTACTTTCGTTATTGAATGTTATTAATTGCAATAAAAAAAATATTCAAATGATTAAAAAAAAATTTAAAAAAGATTGAAAATGACAATTTTAGGAACTTTTACAAATTGAAAATGGTACACGCAAGAATGATAAAATGAAAAGACAATTTGTATAAAGGTGGTCAGATTTTTGGGATTTTAAAAAAAACATTTAAAAATGGTATTTTTTCAAGGTTTTGAGTAATGGCCAAGTTTTATAAATCAAATTTTCAAAATTAACAACTGCCCACCCGCTAAAATGGTCCGACGAAAAGTGGGTAGGTGCTAACAACTTTTTGTTTGGAGATTACATTTGGGTTTTACGATAATTTATGAAGTGACTGAGAGGGAGCCCCCCCCCCCCCCCCCCCCCCACCGGGCCCCCCCCCCCCCCCCCCCCCCCCCCCCCCCCCCCCCCCCTTTTTTTTTCCCCCCCCCCCCCCCCCCAAAACTTTTCGCATCAGGCACCCCCCCCCCCCCCCCCCCCCCCCCCCAATTTTTAAAAAAAAAGCAAACAGGGTTCAAAGTTTGAAAATTTTCCCAAAAAAATTTTGGGGTTTTTTTTTTGAAAAAAATATTTTTAAAACCCAACGGGGTTTTTTTGCTGCTCATTTTGGCTACCAAATAATTTTAATTGTTTATTTATTTTATATTTTTTAAATTTATATATTTTTGTTGGAAACTTTTTTCATTAATAAAAATAAAGGTTTCTGGGATTTTCCCGATAAAGGTTTTTAGGGCACAGTATTTTTGTAAAATGCATCTAACAAAAAAAAGAAAAATGAAAAACCCAACAAAAAAATGAAGCTAAAAATAGTAACATAACATTGCGTTTACTGGGTTTGGGCCCGGCCCTGCTGGGGGAAAGCGTTGTGGAAGTGGCAATTTGACCCCCTTTGCACCCAAAATTTTTTCAGAGAAAACAATTTTTTTATTAAAGAAAACTTTATATAAAAAAAATTTATATATTGGTCTTAAGTTTCTGCATAGTCAGTGTCGGTATATTATTTTGCAGGAGATGGGGTGGGTGGTGAACAATGATTTTTATATTTTTTTATTATTAGTAATAAAGAAGAATGCATGCTGCCAGAGCCTCACTCGTGAAATGCGACTCGATGAATTTTCGAGCTTATCTTCCCTCAATTTTGGGGGCCTATCAACACCTCAAAACCTTGCTTATGCCATCCATTAAAGAAGAAACTTCCTGCTAACTGAGGATATGGTGGGATTTAGTAATTAATATACCTTAAAATAAAAAAATTCTAACACTTTGCGGAAGTCGTAGAAATTTCATTATTAATTCAATTGTACAGGAATTCCCAGAACACCGAAAGAAAGCTTGCTTTTTCAAGAATAAAGGCCTAATTAATTTTCACTTCAAATATTGTTTAATTCCATTGATGACATCCCACTCTCATTTGCATACGAAACAGTACTCCCCTTCCTCTGACTGACCAAAATGGTGACCAGTGACTCGAGTGAGTCAACCGACTGATGCTTCAAACTTGTGATTGTCGGCAGAGATTTTTTAATGTGTACAGCACATTACACTCACATAATTTGAAGAAGAAAATGCTGTGTTTTTATTTATAGGCAATAACTATTGAATGTTGATAATTTTAGAATTAAAAACTTTTAGTTTTATTGTTGATCACAAGTTTTACTTAGACTGGGACCAAATGGAAGGAAGAACTAGGTCATCGAGGAGTGCTCTCATAATTCTTGACCTCGCATAAGATTTTTCCATTATATCAGTGAATTGGGGGGGGGGGGGGGGGGGATAATTTTATTTGAGATAGTTTCTAGTAACTAGTGTTTTTTTGTTTGTTTTAAGCACATGTCAAAATGTTTGACAAAACATCAAAAAACCAAATGCAATAATTCAGTCAACTCTTGCCTCAATTAAATGTTTGTCAGAAATTATTACCGATCTGTTATAGTGTTAATCATATAAATTGTAATACTGCATTTTTAACAGAAATGGTTTTGAAAACACATGAACGCACTACAAGTTCATGCAGATCAAAACTTTATGGTTTATTTTTTATGAATCACAGTTTGCAAATGAAATCTATAGTTATAAAAGTTTTGTTTACTCAGTTGGTTTCACATGTAAACAGTTCACATGCATTTTCTTCACTGCTTTTTCATTGAAGTTGTTGTTTAACCAAGCATTTTTTTTTATAGATAAGAACACTCACAACACTCAGAAAAACTGGATACTTTTGTAATGCTTTTATTGGGTACAAATTTTTTTTTTTCTCTCTCACACATGCACGCACTCACATATGCACGCACACACACATGCACACACACACAGTGACACATACACACATATATAACATATATATTTAGATTATATTAAATATTTTATATATATACAATATACATATATAATATATATATATATATATATATATATATATATATATATATATATATATATATATTATATATATATGGCATGTGGGTCAGAACGCGGACACCATGAGAATTGGAAAGCTCTAGACCAAAATAAATAAACACAGCCAAAATGTGATTCTACTGTCAACTTCTTAGTTAAAGTCAAATGGTCAGAATCACTCAGATGCATTCTTAATGAACTCTTGGCGCAAAGACAAATATTGGCTGAAATTGATAAGTGCGGACTGAGATGTGTTGGTCATGCAAATAGAAACACACTTGTAGACAAATCTGATGACGACAGCTCTCTGAGGTAAGGTTGAGGGCATAAGGAAGAGAGGCAGACCACCAACATCCTAGATTGCCATCACCACTGGGATCAGTGTCTTAGAGGGCTGCAGGAGATCATAGAACTCAGCAGATAAACTATCATAAAGAGAAAGATGACAAACCCTGGTGCATTGCATGAAGCTCCTACTGATGACAGCGACGATGGAGACAGTTGAGTTCAGTATGTCACGTCAGTACCATGAGCTGTTGAGGAATATGTTTAAATGTGTCTTTTTAATACAGTGTGTTATTTTCATGGGCTGTTATTGTGTTGATAATGTAAGTGTAAAGAAGGAAAACTGATCTTTGGGTCTGTCTCTTGCAGCGGCTCCTGCCCGGGGATCCACCATGCCCATAGGACCTACACTGCCCCCAGGATTCCTGACAGAATCAGCCAACTCCCCAGAGCAAAGTGAAGGGAAGGAGGAGAGTTCTTCCACCATGGTGTCTGTGGAGACCGGATCCACGCAGACAGAAGAGGCCAGCACCAGTGAGGACCTGGGGGTGATTGGCCCCATGGTGTCAGAGATGAGCACCGGGGATGAGGTGGTGCAGGCTGCTGAGGAATTTGAACGTCGCTCCCGCAGAATGAGGGAACATCTGACTGTCAAGGTCAGTGAGTCTGTTGAGCGGCTTGATTCTATGGCAGTCAGAGTCAACTGTTTTCATCTTGTTTCTGTGGCAGTCAACTGTTTTTAGCTTGTGTCTGTGGCAGTCAGAGTCAACTGTTTTCAGTTTGTATCTAGCAGTCAGAGTCAACTGTTTTCAGCTTGTGTCTGTGGAAGTCAACTGTTTTCAGCTTGTTTTCTGTGGCAGTCAACTGTTTTTAGCTTGTGTCTGTGGCAGTCAGCTGTTTTCAGCCTGTGTCTGGCAGTCAACCGTTTTTAGCTTGTGTCTGTGGCAGTCAACTGTTTTCAGCTTGTGTCTGTGGCAGTCAACTGTTTTTAGCTTGTGTCTGTGGCAGTCAGAGTCAACTGTTTTCAGTTTGTCTGTGGCAATCAACTGTTTTTAGCTTGTGTCTGTGGCAGTCAACTGTTTTCAGCTTGTGTCTGTGGCAGTCAGAGTCAATTGTTTTCATCTTGTGTCTGTGGCAGTCAGAGTCAACTGTTTTCAGCTTGTGTCTGTGGCAGTCAGAGTCAACTGTTTTCATCTTGTGTCTGTGGCAGTCAGCTGTTTTTAGCTTGTGTCTGTGGCAGTCAACTGTTTTTAGCTTGTGTCTGTGGCAGTCAACTGTTTTCAGCTTGTGTATGTGGCAGTCAACTGTTTTCAGTTTGTGTCTGTGGCAGTCAACTGTTTTTAGCTTGTGTCTGTGGCAGTCAACTGTTTTCAGCTTGTGTATGTGGCAGTCAACTGTTTTCAGTTTGTGTCTGTGGCAGTCAACCGTTTTTAGCTTGTGTCTGTGGCAGTCAACTGTTTTTAGCTTGTGTCTGTGGCAGTCAACTGTTTTTAGCTTGCTTCAAGTGACAATTGAACAGGCCTATTATAGTATTAATATGTATAATTATATCACTATTATATGGGTTTTTTTAATCGTCATCTTTCTACATCGATCAACTAAGGTTGGGGTTTTGTTGTTGTTTTTAAAGTAAATCATGTGTGGGTGTGTGGATGGGATAGCTCAGTGGTCAGAGCACTCACTTTTCCAGACTCTTGACCACTGAGCTATTCATCCACACACATAAAATATATGATTTACTTAAAACAAAAATTTAAACCCAACCTTAGTTGATCAATGTAGAAAGATGATGATTTAAACAAAACATAAATTTAATACATATCTCTAGGCCTGTTTAATTAAAAACGGTTGCAAATTTTAGCACTGTGTTAGGGGTAATTCTATAAGCATACACAGAACATTTATATGGTTTGTATACATGTACATGTTTTGCTTTCATAATGAAAAAATTACTATGGTCATGGTAAGCTATCTGCCAACCATAGACTTTTCATCCCTTAGCAAAGAAAAGCCATCAACAATACACACATATATATATATATCCACAGTATTCCACACACAGACATGTGCAGAAAAACACACAGCTCACACACTCACACACACACACACACACACGCGCGCGCGCACGGAGAACATCTTGCGCAATATTAAAACCTGTTCTGCTTTTCGGAAGAGTAGGCCATTGTGTATGGGTGGGAACAGATGACAAAATTTATAAAACTGCATACACACGGAGACTGTATGTAAAATAGCATGTGAGTGCTTATTCCATTATCCTTAAAATAAATAAATAAAAATAAAATAAAACACACACACACAGTCCTTTGTGTTTCAGATTCATTGTCATTGTGTTGTTTAGTTGTACAGACCATCTTGTGCACTCATTAAATCCTGTTCCACCTTTCAGAAGTGACTGTAGACCATTTGTGCTTGTGGGAACACATGGCAAAATTTACAAAACCACATGCAGACAGGGACAGTTAAAGCATCATCATCATCATCAGACCCGTGACCTTGGCGGTCGTGGGGGAGACACGAATGACGATGCCGTGGTAAGCCTCCTCCATCCATCTCGGTCCTCGGCTCTGCGCAGTAGTGCCGAATCATTCATCCTGGTCCATTCTCTGATGTTGTCCATGCATGACTTGTTCTGTCTTCCCCTCTTTCTGCCACCTTCGAGTGTTCCCTGCAGTACTGTTTTTGGCAGAGTATTGTGGCTGGTGACGTGGCCGAACCATGTCAGCTTTTTCTTTTTGACGATGGTGAGAAGGGGTTCCTGTGGACCTGCCAGCCGTGTTATTTGACTCTTGAAAAATTCATTGGTCTTTCGTTCTCTCCAGGATATGCCCAGCAGTTTTCTATGGCATTTTGTTTCAAATGACTGGACTCGCTTTGCTGTTTCAGCAGTCAATGTCCAGGTTTCACTTCCGTACAGCAGGATAGTCTGAATTAGGGCTTTGTAGAGCTTTAGTTTGATTGGGAAACTGATCTCTTTACTTTTCCATATGGTGGTGAGTTTTGTCATGGAAGATGTTGCCATGGCTATTCTGACTTTGATTTCTGTCGTCGATCGCCCGTCCTTTGTGAGTGTAGCGCCAAGGTATTTAAAAACGTCTACCTCCTCCAGTTGTTGGCCGTTCATGTAAATTTTAGCAGTGGCGTTGCTCGTGCTGTTCACAAGTACTTTACTTTTCTCCGAGCTCACCTCCATCCCATATGCTCCAGCTCTGTTCTCAAGTCTGGTTGTAAGATTTTGCAGCTCTGTGTTACTTCCGCTCATGAGGTCAATGTCATCGGCAAACCGCAAGTTGTTGAGGGGTCTGCCGCCAATGGAGATGGTAGAGTGGAAGTCATGGAGGGTCTCTCTCATAATGTTTTCCAAGAACAGATTAAACAGGACTGGAGATAACAGATATCCTTGTCGGACCCCAACTGTGGTTTTGAAGTAGTCTCCGACCTGATTGTTCAGGACTGCACTGCTTGTGGTGTTGTATAGTGCTTGAATGGTTTGCACTAGTCCTTCTTCAATGCCAAATATTCTGAGGACCTGCCACAGGCCTTCGTGCCATACTCTGTTGAAAGCCTTCTTGAAGTCGATGAAGTTGTGGAACAGGTCTCTCTGATGTTGAAGATGTTTTTCCATCAGGATGTGGCAGTTAAAAATCTGTTCGATTGTGCTCCTGCCTGCCCTGAACCCAGCTTGTTCCTCTGCAAGGTGTTCTTCTGCCTCCTTCTTTAGTCGAATCAAAATAACTTTGAGCATGATCTTGCTGGCGTGGCTGATGAGGCTGATTGTTCTATAGTTTTGGCATTGGCGTAAATTCCCCTTCTTGGGCAGGGGTATGATGAGTGATTGTGTCCATTCTGTTGGCCACTGTTTTGTCTCCCAAATCTTCTGACAGATAGCTGTAACATGTGTGATGACTGTTTCGCCACCATGCTTGAGCAGCTCTGCTGGTATGTCGTATGGCTTCTTCCACTTCTTCCCTCAGTATAGGTAATGGCGAGGGTGCTCTTGATGTTGCTGCTTTCTCTTCTATTATGCTCTCGTCAGGTTGTATTGGGTAGTTGTACAGTTCTTGACAATACTCAGACCACCTGTTCAATGCAGCTGAGCTTAAAGCATATGAGTGAGTAAATTAAGAAATAAAATAAAATACACATGTATACACACACATGCACATGCACATGCACACACACAAGCAGAAAGAAACCATTAAGATGATCAATACAGAGAATGAATTGCTTGCTACCCTGTCTTTCTGTGATACTGATAGTCACTGAATTTCAGAAGGGAAGGATATTTTTGTGTGATCTCCAGTACCTTTCTTTTATTGTAGGCCCTACTAGTTAATGAGTGAAATACTGTCTTAGGTTTTGTGTCAGATGAGATACGACAAAACATTGTTTTTGAAAAATATTTGGATCTGTCTTGAAATAGTGTGTGAGTGTGTGTATGTGTGGTTTTTTTATTTAATTATTTTATTCTTTTATATAAAGGATAATGGAATAAGCACTTATTGCTTTTTTACATCCAGTCCCTGTGTGAATGCAGTTTTGTAAACTTTGTCATCTGTTCCCACCGGCACACAATGGCCTACTCTTACAAAAAGCGGAACAGGATTTAACATGTGCACAAGATGTTCTGCATGCATTCGCACACGGGGCCTTGGTTTATAGTCTTATCCGAAGGACTTTTAGGGAGAGAGTGTGTGTGTGTGTGTGAGAGAGAGAGAGAGAGAGAGAGAGTGTGGACACGTAACTAACATGTAAGTTCTCCCTCTTTTTAGCATCTTCTGATGTGGACTTTTTTTCCGTGTCCACTTAGACAGTTGTGGGTAGCAAAGCAGATGAAATTTTGTGCGTTGTGCAGTGAAGTGAAGTGTGTAACATGATATAAAATATATTCCGGGATGTAAATACTGTAATTTATTCCTGATGCTGTTTTCAGGCAGAAGCAGAGCCTGGCCCTAGCAAGCGAGAAGAGTGGATGACGGAGCTGCCCCCCGAGATGGGTAAAAACATGGGTCTGACCACCAGACACTTCAGCAAGGGCCCCGGGGCTGACAACAAAGATCGCTCTGAATGGACAGACACCCCTGCAGATAAACTGAGAAAGGAAAAGGTCAGAGAATCCCTTTACTGACAACAGTGCATGCATGCGTGTGTGCGTTCGTGCTTGCGTGTGTGTGTGTGTGTGTGCATGTGCGTGTGTGTGTATGTGTGTGAATGTGTTTGTGTGTGTGTTTTAGGGCAGAGCAGTTGCCATGTATTTTATAGATAAAACAAGATTAGAATAGATATTTATTATTATGACTTTTATTTTGACAGATCTATGCTCTAGCTGAGTTGAAAGACCATTCAACTTTAGTCCCGTGGGCCCATGAAGTCACAGACCTGTATGACTCTCAATGGTGTCTGGTGAATTAAGGCTGGGACATTTACAATCTCTCAGGTCCACTGTTGTTATGAATGGACATGCATTTTAGATGAAAGATACAATTTTCCATTTTTCAGTCTTTAAACAGAAATTAGAGATGAACAAAACCTAGTCATTCTTAAAACAGGTGATTTAGACTAGCAGGAGTGTAAAAACATGGACTGGGACACAAAGAGATTCAGTACAGATGATTACACATCCCAATAATATTGTGGACATCTGGCATAACAACTGTCGAACAAAATTTTGTAGATTATTTTTTATCAACTTATGTGTTGTGGGAAGCTCACTTCTGTGTAGAAACATTCCCTGATTATCATTTTAACCGATTTTACATGTTTTGGATACAGGGAATGTGTTTGTGAATCACAATGCAAGTTCAAACCAACCATGTCAATACACTGTCAACTTCCGGTTGCAAATATTTGAGCATTTCGGGGCATTTATTATTATTATTTTCTTAACCCTCTTTTGTTGGATTCTACAAAGCTAAACTGCCTGTAGATTTTGGATTCTTTGCAGGTTTTCTATCCCCAACTGACTTACTTTACTCCTAAGACAATTGTGTGTGTGCATGACAAGCTATCAAGCTGAAATTTTGTCACAAGCTAGGTATGTCTTTGTACTTGCATTTAGGCGCAAGTTTATGTGTCTGGTCACCAGATGTCTTGTCATTGTCACCTTATTTGTCACCAATCACAGGTAAAAGTATGGTATATATGATAAAACAGCAAATCCTGCATGGATTTGACAATAGTTCATGCATGTTAGTGCCGCATAAGGAACTGATATCCAGCTGATGTGTTTACCAATAGTTATGTGCAATAGTACTTCAAAGATATGTCACACAATGTCCCCATAGCACCTGTTTTATGGTCTGTCTCGAGGAGACAAGTTTTGTTTAACTATTTTTTCTTTTGAAAACAAGTCATATTCAATCAACATGTGACCTTTATACTGCAGTTCATATTTGCGTGTGCTACCACATGTTTGTTAAGTGTACAGAAGTGTATTATTGTACATTACTGTCACACTGTCACCAGTGTGTGTCACAGCACAGGTGTGACAAATTCGAAACAAACACAGAACTTCTGTAATCCTACAAAATTTTAATGTTGGTGGTCTCTAAAGTAGTCGTAGTGGTGGCACAGGGTCACGTCACATCACAAAATGCACTAATTATGGATGTGTGGGGGGTGTACCCATTGCTGTCACCTGTCAACCTTGGCAGACTGGAGACCTATTTTATTTTCCTTTTTGCTGTTTTCATTATCGGCATATCTATTCGTTTCTGCCATTGCAGTTTCAAAGCAAAAGTATGGTAATAATGAGAAAACAGTCTAAAGGCATCACGTTTTTAGGCGTCTATGCTGTGGACCGGGCGGGAGGTCAAATTTCTCCACAGTCCTGTGTGTAGCACAAGTGAGGAATGTGCCGTGTAGCACGTTATTTTCTGGCTCACTCTTCTCCCTAACTGCAGCCTTTCCTTCCTCCTCTTCCTCGTAAGCGTTTAATATCGAACTCACTTAACAATTCTCGTTCAAATGTTTCTGCTTCCAAGACAACAACATTCAATTAATCGTCTCACTAATCAATGAATCGTCTGCTACCAAAGAAAACGCCATTTTTTTCCTGCCACCCTGCTAGATTGAAAAGTGTTCTGTCGCTGGCTGTTATTTCTTCCTTCCCTCCCCACTACACGCATGTTAGTGGTCTAAATTTATCACTGGCACCCTCTGAAACCCTCCCTGCATTGCCCCACCAATTTTCGGACACATAGTGTGAAAACCACAAGGTCTGTGTGTGATGGAAAAGTACTGCCCACGTGGGCAGCACCAACTGTCAGCTGCGGTCGTATTGGAATCTAGCGGCAGCCTCCATTACTGTCGGCTGCGGCCGGATCGGGGTCAAGATGGTTAAAGTAAAGGACATTGTGTTTGATTTTATTTTATGTATCTCTATGAACATTACTGAAAGTAGGAAACACAAAACAATCAGACAGCTGCGTTAGGGAAAACAGATATTACTGATGGACAAACATAGGGTATTGAACGGCCACCTTTAGTCACAGTCTTATATATATTTAGACACACACACACACATGCATACACAAGCACATGCAGAAGAACAAGTATGCACGTTAAAGATCCTGTAACTCATGTTCCCAAAGTCAGAATGCAGCTTCCTTCTTGGTGGACAAAAACGATTGAATATATATGTAAACAGTGTTGATTCTAGGCTGCCCCATTGCTGAATTCCCGCATTTTGTTTCCTTACGGCCAGAAATGTTGCTCAGCATGCTCCATTAGATACAGAAAACAAAGGAAGGCGCATTTGTGTAGAGCAGGTGGGCGATGCATCGTTGCTGCCGTGTGTATCCATAGATAGATAGAGAGCCTATATGAGAGCAAAACCAAGAGCCATTTTATGTCAATATTTCTGATTGGCTGGGCACTTCAACTTTGACCAACCATTGTTTCCCTTATACCACCGTTGCACTTCACTTTGACAACAAGATGGCGAGCAGTGTGGAAGTCCAGGGATGCCATAAAAGAACCAATAAGCAAACGAAAACAACAGTGACAGAAAGAAACAGAGGGCCAGAGTTTAAATCTGGCAATTACAAAAGATTTTGTCTTCATCACCTTGTCAGTTGATATTAAGTGCTGCACTTTGTGCACTGGTCAATTGGTTGTAACAGCTCTCTGGCTTTAGTATGTGGCAGATCGTTTTTATTTGATTTTCTTTGCAGCGGAGATTTCCAGTTTAGAAGTTCAGTTACTGGTGTATAAAGGCAGCTGGTTGTGCTAAGATCAGAAGAAAAAAACCCAGCAGTGACGTCAGAGATGAAATGAATAAAGGGCTTGTGTGCCAGTTGTGTGTTGGAAGCTAACAAGTCCGCTGTGGTGTTGATGGTCATGCAGTCTTTTAGTGGAACGGGGGAGTATGGCCGGTGTGTGTGTGTTTGTTTACTGGGGTGGAGATTAGGATAATGGAGAGAGGGGTAGAGGTGGATTGGTGGTCTAGAGGTAAATAACACACCTGTCTACAAAACGAGAAGTCTGGGTCGGAAGTGTGCGTGGTTCAGTCCCCTTTGGGGGAAAAAACTTTCACCCCATCCATTAGACCATGAATGGTGGTCTGGGTGCTAGTCCTTTGGATGAGACATTAAACTGAGGTCATGTGTGTTACACAAAATTATTTAGCACGTAAAAAACCCCATGGCAACAAGAGAGTTGTCCCTGGCAAAATTCTGTAGAAAAAAGCCACTCTGCTAGGGAAACAAATACAGTTGCAGACAGGAAAAGAAAAAGAAGAAAAAGGGTGGCGCTGTTCTTGTGGCGACGTGGTCTCCCCGGGAAGAGCAGCCTGAATTTCACACCAAGAAATCTGCCATGACTTAAAGTGGTATAAAGAAAGAAATAAAGGATTGCATTTTTCCTACTTTGTCTTCATTAATCATAGGCGATAGATCGGCACCACCTCCATCTTGATTTTTTATGTTCCTTTTAATGAAGCTGGGTATAAATTTGCTGTTTAAGATAAAAAAAAAATGAAATTACCACCTCAATCAGCAAACTACCCCCACTCACACAAACTTATAAAAATATTAGGAAAATTGACTTCATTCAAAATAACTCCCTAATCCCCATCTCCCACCCTTCCCCCTCCTATGCAATAAAGCACACAAAACTTCCTTTTCAGTAACTCCCTTAATCCTCCTCCTCTCCATCACACACACACACATAAAGGGGGTACATGAGTGTGTACCTGCACGGGTTGGGTGGTGGTTGTGTTTTTGAAAGATTGATTGAGCTACAAAGGAAGGACTCTACCGTTAGTGCCCAAACTCCTCTTGACAGCGGGTTTGACTGATCAGTATGAACAAAGAGATTACAGAGGTGTGTGCAGCTGATATTGCCTTTCTATTTTGTACAGTATGTAAGTTGTCTGGGGGAGGGGGATGGGGGGGGGGGATCCCCCTTTTTTTCCATTTTAGGGGGCCCCCTCTTTTTGAAAAGCTAGAATCATCACTGTGTAACATCTCACCACTGTGTGTAACATCTCACCACTGTGTAACATCTCACCACCGTGTAACATACCACCGTGTAACATCTCACCACCGTGTAACATCTCACCACTGTGTAACATATCACCACTGTGTGTAACATCTCACCACTGTGTGTAACATATCACCACCGTGTAACATCTCACCACTGTGTGTAACATCTCACCACTGTGTAACATCTCACCACTGTGTAACATCTCACCACTGTGTGTAACATCTCACCACTGTGTGTAACATCTCACCACTGTGTAACATCTCACCACCGTGTAACATACCACCGTGTAACATCTCACCACCGTGTAACATCTCACCACTGTGTAACATCTCACCACCGTGTAACATCTGTGTAGCATCTCACCACCGTGTAACATCTCACCACTGTAACATCTCACCATTGTGTAACATCTCACCACTGTAACATCTCACCACCGTGTAACATCTCACCACCGTGTAACATCTCACCACCGTGTAACATCTCACCACTGTGTAGCATCTCACCACTGTGTAGCATCTCACCACTGTGTAACATCTCACCACCGTGTAACATCTCACCACCGTGTAACATCTCACCACCGTGTAACATCTCACCACCGTGTAACATCTCACCACCGTGTAACATACCACCGTGTAACATATCACCACCGTGTAACATATCACCACTGTGTAACATCTCACCACCGTGTAACATCTGTGTAGCATCTCACCACCGTGTAACATCTCACCACTGTAACATCTCACCACCGTGTAACATCTCACCACCGTGTAACATCTCACCACCGTGTAACATCTCACCACAGTAACATCTCACCACCGTGTAACATCTCACCACTGTGTAACATCTCACCACCGTGTAACATCTCACCACCGTGTAACATCTCACCACCGTGTAACATCTCACCACCGTGTAACATCTCACCACTCCGTGTAACATCTCACCACCGTGTAACATCTCACCACATGTAACATCTCACCACTGGTGAACCTGGGAGCTCTAGCTGAGAAACAACAACAGTCATTGGAAAACTTTCTGTTTGTAACAGAGTTCGTACAGATCTTTAAAAGCCCTAAAAGGCCCTGATTTTTTAAGAGCCCATTGAAGGCCCCTAAAAAGCCCTAAAAATGAGACATGTATACAGCCCAGGAGGCCCTAAAAAGCCCTAAAAATGAGAATCATAAGTGAGAGTTTCTGTTGAAATGTAGATTCAACAAATATACAAAATAAAACTTCTGCGAAATGAAAGCAAGAAGGGTGTCCAAAGATCGTATTATCAGTGATAGAATGCCTGTCGTCTGCTATTCATGTCGCGCCATCTGTTTTGCCAAGGGAGGTAATTTGCTTCCATTGGAAGCGCATGATCGCTTTGTTTTCACCAATTATTTTTTACATGTGCAGGACTACCTGCCCCGTACGGTATGTCCGTAATTTGTTAGGAAAATGATGTTAAACTATGGAACTGCGATCACGAGTCCCCTCCCAAAAGTTTTCTGTTTACTGCGCTACAGTTCTCTATGAGATTTTTCACTGTTAGCACAGCTGCGCTGTGAATAGCTATTTTTTCTCCTCTGTGCATGCGCAGTTTACAAAATGGCAGTCAATGAAACAGTTATGTTTGAGAATGGGAAAACAATGAAACCTGTAAACAGATCTATTCTGTATTTGAGGAGATGACCATACAGATTTCCTGCAGAACGCATACAGAAACGAATCCCGTTCATAAGGCAAGTCAGAAATGCCAGCACTTTGCATATTTTTCACCGCTCGACGTGGTCGGTTCAGTTGACTTTGAAATTCGCAGCTTATTGGCAGACTTGATTTGAATATTCTTGTTTTTAAAAAAAAAAAATACTAGGCTATAGTGAGAGAGCGTAGGCATCCTTTTCAGGCCAGTATTACAGGACTTGCACATGTATTCATAGTGAAGAGAACTTGCGTCCAGCAACCTCTCTCTCTCGCTCGCTCTCTCTCTCTCTCTCTCTCTCTCTCTCTCTCTCTCTCTCTCTCTCTCTCTCTCTCTCTCTCTCTCTCTCTCTCCTCTCTCTCTCTCGATATCCTCTATACATCAACTCATGTATAAATACTCTTAGATATTGGATTAAATTACTACAAATGAATTCTAACAGGCTACCATATAATGCTTATCAAATGTTGCTTGACATGGATATATCTGGAAAGAACTGTTGGGTTTCTATGATTAGACAAATTTTTTGTGATGCAGGATTCAGCTTTGTATGGCTTCAACAGGGTGTTGGTGACATCAAGGTATTCTTACATCTGTTTAAGCAAAGACTAGTTGATATGTTTATCCAGGAATGGTATAGTACAATCAGAGACCAAGACAGAATGACAGTTACAGGTGTTTCAAAACAATATTTGTTAAAGAAGAATATCTTCTACCCTTAGATACCTACTGCTTTAGAGTTGCTGTGTCACAGGTGAGATGTGATGTTTTACCACTTAACAACAATGTACATCGATATAGTGCACAGAATCAGAAGAAACAATGTCCATTTTGTAAATCCAAAGTTGAAGATGAAAAGCATTTCCTTGATGAATGTTTTGTGTATAATGATTTAAGAATTAAATTTTTAAGGGATTGTGTTGATACACCTTTGCATGATCTACTTAAAGCAGAAAACAGTAGCAAAAATCACTGCCTGTCTAGATATATATTCCATGCCATCAATAAGAGAAAAAGTTTATTGTATTAAGATATTTACATCACAAACAAAGATACATTTGTTATGATTTTGAGAAACTATATGTATATTGATTTTTTCCAGACATAAGGAAGGTACACTTAGATCAAAATAGTGAATTGTGTTTGATACATATGTATTTTCATGCATTTGTGCCTTGTCTTCATTATTTTTTTCACTGAAAGTGAGCTTGGTATTGTGTATGTTATCCAGTTTTTGCCCACTCTGTGGCATTGTCAATTTCTCCTACGCCAACCATGTATTATGGCCTAAGGCCGAGATACATTAAATTTCTGAGTTCTGAGTTTTCTCTCTCTCTCTCTCTCTCTCTCTCTCTCTCTCTCTCTCTCTCTCTCTCTCTCTCTCTCTCTCTCTCTCTCTCTCTCTCTCTCTCTCTCTCTCGTGCGTGGACAAGTGTGTGTGATTGCCTGCATCTACGCAGGTATGAGATTGAAATAAAGGAGCAGAATTTGGAAGAGGCACTGTGACTATGTGAGAGTATTGTTATTACTAGTTCTAGTACCTGGTAACCATCTGCATCTTTGATAAGGCAAGGAGACTTAATTCACATCAGATGAAGTTTGAGGGATAGTATCTTGAGTTCACTTTGGTACTTGTTTGTGAAAAACATCTTAAAATCCAACACAGTTATTTCAGTTTTCACTTTGCTTGGTATTTCAAGACATGGGGACTTTCATCACACCATGACTTGAAGTTTTACTGTGAGGATTTTAATTCATTGTGGTATCTATGGTTGAAAGACATTCTATTCTAGAACTTAACCTGAATTTGTGTCACTATCCAACATGCAGTTTTAGACAAGGAGACTTTCCTACATGAGTTTGAGATTAGTTCATCAAAGTAAATGTATACACAGGTTGATAAAATATACTTTGATACCCTGCGGCTAGGCCCTAAATTTGGAAATAATGGCCCTTAAAAAGCCCTAAAAAGACCCTAAATTTTTTTCAACCAAGTCTGCATGAACCCTGTGTAAAGAAAATGAAAGCTTTGTGGACTTCTGCAGGTTATTTTTTGTTACATTATTAGATTTGATGGGAGCATCATTAATGCCTTGTCATCTTCCTCCACTGTGAGGAGAGGGGAGGGGAGGCAGAAGCTCAGGCAGGCAGGCAGGCAGGCAGGCAGGCAGGCAGGCAGGCAGGCAAAGGGATGGGTGAACAATATCTGCTGGTGGCGGATACTGATGTACACACACATGCTGTTGTTGCAGGAGGGGAAGAGCAAGAAGAGGAAGAGGGAGGAGGTGGAGAAGAACCCGGCCAAACACAGAGATGACCAGCTTCAGCAGCAGATTGAGGAATACAACGTAAGTGCTGACTTAGTCACGGGTGTCTTGTTTAGGCCATGTGTTAGACTGTAGGTATGTATGTTGTTGGGCCATGTGTTAGACTGTAGGTATGTATGTTGTTAGGCCATGTGTTAGACTGTAGTACCTGTATGTATGTTGGGCCATGTGTTAGACTGTAGGTATGTATGTTGTTAGGCCATGTGTTAGACTGTAGTACCTGTATGTATGTTGGGCCATGTGTTAGACTGTAGTACCTGTATGTATGTTGGGCCATGTGTTAGGTATGTATGTTGTTGGGCCATGTGTTAGACTGTATGCATGTTGTTGGGCCATGTGTTAGACTGTATGTATGTTGTTGGGCCATGTGTTAGACTGTAGGTATGTATGTTGGGCCATGTGTTAGGTATGTATGTTGTTAGGCTATGTGTTAGACTGTATATATGTTGCTAGGCTATGTGTTAGACTGTATGTATGTTGTTAGGCTATGTGTTAGGTATGTATGTTGTTGGGCTATGTGTTAGGTATGTATGTTGTTAGGCTATGTGTTAGGTATGTATGTTGTTAGGCTATGTGTTAGACTGTATGTATGTTGTTGGGCCATGTGTTAGGTATGTATGTTGTTAGGCTATGTGTTAGGTATGTATGTATGTTGTTGGGCCATGTGTTAGGTATGTATGTTGTTAGGCCATGTGTTAGGTATGTATGTTGTTGGGCCATGTGTTAGGTATGTATGTTGTTAGGCTATGTGTTAGGTATGTATGTTGTTGGGCCATGTGTTAGACTATGTATGTTGTTGGGCTATGTGTTAGGTATGTATGTTGTTGGGCCATGTGTTAAGACTATGTATGTTGTTGGGCTATGTGTTAGGTATGTATGTTGTTGGGCCATGTGTTAGACTGTATGTATGTTATTGGGCCATGTGTTAGACTGTATGTATGTTGTTGGGCTATGTGTTAGACTGTATGCATGTTGTTAGGCCGTGTGTTAGACTGTATGTATGTTGTTGGGCCATGTGTTAGACTATGTATGTTGTTGGGCCATGTGTTAGGTATGTATGTTATTGGGCCATGTGTTAGACTGTATGTATGTTGTTAGGCTATGTGTTAGGTATGTATGTTATTGGGCCATGTGTTAGACTGTATGTATGTTGTTAGGCTATGTGTTAGGTATGTATGTTATTGGGCCATGTGTTAGACTGTATGTATGTTGTTAGGCTATGTGTTAGGTATGTATGTTATTGGGCCATGTGTTAGACTGTATGTATGTTGTTAGGCTATGTGTTAGGTATGTATGTTATTGGGCCATGTGTTAGACTGTATGTATGTTGTTGGGCCATGTGTTAGGTATGTATGTTGTTGGGCCATGTGTTAGACTGTATGTATGTTGTAGGCCATGTGTTAGGATGTATGTTGTTAGGCTAT